>CAJDSM010035297.1:2391-13558 GCA_903981925.1 Ostrea lurida | reverse complement strand
GAGTCATTTAAAGCTTTCATTTGTTACAATAACTTTCAAATTATACTATATTTTATTATCACTCAAACAAATTAGTAATATAATATAGCTATGTATATCAAATCAAATAAAACTGCGCCAAAAAAAAAAAAACCCACCAATACTAAAGCATAAGATTACACAATAGATGCATGTGTAAAATACAGATTGTTTATCTATAATTTTAAACAATATTTTATTCACAAATAAATATGTGAATGGGATCGGGCAGCAGGCATTGCCTATGTTAGCCCTCTCCCTCTAATGTTGTACATTGACTTTTATAGTCCGTCCAATATCCAGTCGATGTACTGTTCTAGCTGACCGGTGACCGGCCGGCCGATGCCTGTAACATATTGGGTCCACACCGGTTTAAACCGGTCGGACATTGGTGGGTTACTTTTCAATGTGTGAACAGACTTCGGCCGGATATTGGCCCATGTCTGACCCTAAACATTTCTCCTCTGAGGCTACATACACCGGCCGATTACTGCTCGATTTCCGGCCGGATAACGGACAATACTTAAACGACGTGTGAAGGATATGTGGCCGATTATGAAAATCTACGGGACACCGGAGAAATTTTAACTTTGAGTTAAAACTCTTTGGGCACCTCCCCAATGCTGCCTTACAACCCCGGCCGCCGGCCGGCCATGTCTAGTACCCGGCCGGTGACCAGGCCAAAAAAGCTAAAAAGCATGCCGGAGTACATCCTAAGCCTAATCGGAAGCGGTTGTGACCTAAGCATAAGTTGGCAATCAATATGGGAATCACAATAGTTTTAGGTAAAAGGACGTTTGAATGAACACGTACGGATCTTACACGTCCTCAATCACATTTTTCAATATCAATTGTTGACAATTTTATTCAGGAACACAAGAGCAACCAGAGACTATATACATACATCTGACATAGTTTCTGTACAGTAAGTCTTTTGAATTCCGGATCAGGATCCCCAACGTTTGCACGATAAAGAACCTTCGAATTCACTATCACAGTCTTTAGTGTCATGTATATGTTAATATCTATAGATGCACACTTCCCTACATGAAAGGTTCTCGCACGAGACTAAACGTATCTTTCGTGCAGGGGACTTTATTCAAAATTCTATTACAGAAAGCTGCTCTTCATGTACTAAAATCATTATTCGTCGCACAAAAAACAACTATTCACGTCTAATAACACAAAATTTATTTCATCGATAGAATTGATAATGATTCATAGACCTATCCGAATTTCAACAGAGAGAAAGGAATTTGTGTGAGTATCCTTAACAACAGTATCATTAGGAAAAGATAGAATAAGTCAAAACTAATTTGCAACATCCTTATCAAGTAGCATTGAGTTATTTATAGGAAGAGTATCGTAATAATCATTATTCAAAGAAGTAGCATTGAGTTATTTATAAGAAGAGTATCGTGATAATTATAATTCAAAGAAAAAGTTAAGACGGATTATTGTTTAGCTTAGAGATACATGTACATGTAAATATCTTCTTGTTAATATCGTCATACTCTGATGTTTCCGCTTATTTATAAATTTGATTTAATAATAGGCCCTTCGCGTGGCAGGCACCGCATGCGAAAGCTGAGCACTGAAAGTATTCGATCCTAGATTTGGTTTGTAGAACATATCGAACTCCCAGTGTTAGATAAAGATTGGTATAGGTAGGGAAGCGTAAACTTAATTCTACAATCAGAAATTTATAAATTCCCTGACCTATAAATAGACATACTAGACCTCTCAAGAAGTGGGTTTTAGTTTTAAATGGCCTAATGAATATATTTCCATATTCAAACAGAGGGTAATCCAAATTTATACACTGTAGCAAGTTGATGACAAGATCCGAAAAGAACAATTTAGAAATAAACCAAAGCTCTGTGTAATGTTTAGCACAATAATGAAATCGTAATCTGTTCTTATCACAAAGTACAATGTACGCCTTCCTTTTGTCTGAACTTTTACAATTTACATGTACTTTACAATTATCATAGTTCACAATATCACATGATTTATATATGTACATGTAAATATCACGATTTTCAATGGATTTGAAATAAAAAGAAAATTTGAACTAAGCACAGTACTTGGTTATCGTTATGAAAAAGAATAACTATCAAATTAAACTAAACTGTATTGTAATTGTGCAAAGGCAAATATAACGAACAGTGATCAATCTCTTTAACTCCCAAACAGAATACAAAAACGAGAGTTGGGCAAACTCGGACCCCTGGACACACAAGAGGTGGGATCAGGTGCCTACATGTAGGTAAGTACAATAGGTGCATGTGTTGTAATTACAGAATGTACATGTATTCTATATTTTACATTGGCACTATTTACAACACCCAATCTTATTTATGCATATCATTTACATCACATATATCAAATCTATTGTTGTAGGGTTGTGTCTGTGGTAAATTAATATTATCATTACATATAGTGATACTGTTGAAAGCAAGCCTTGTTAACCATCTGTTTAACATAATTTAAATTGTAATGATTGATAACGGGACGCGATACCTTTATACCTCCGCGCCCTTCAATGCAACCGCAAAATACGCATGATTGTTATAAATGGCATAAAATGCAATGCACGCGTTCCATCAATATTGAATGGAATTGCGTCAGGATATCAGGAAAAAAATTACCTTGAAATATAAATGCTTTATTTCATAAAATTATTTCCGTTAACATTTGAAATATTTCGCTTTCGTGCAAATTACTGGCACGTCTACAATGATTGATTATTTGTTTGTTTTACGTTTCTGTTGAGGATTTTTCACTCATATCGAAACTATAGTGTAACAATATTCGTATGTGTAGCAAATGTAATATCGTCCTTTTAGCGCGGTGAAAAGTGATGCTGTATGGCTGACCATGTGGTTCTTTTAAAACACTCTGCTCCCAAGTCTAATTATAGCAAACTTGGTCTCAACATTAATTACTTTGTCCTCCTTCATCTTTCAGTTAGTAATCAATATGGGAATCAGAATTGTTGCAAAATGAATTATTTAAAGAAATTGCCGTTTGAATGAATGGGCCTCACATTTTGCAAAATCATTGGCGACAATTTCAAGAGCATTCAAAGATTGCATACCTCCGACATAGTTACATTAAAGTCTTCTGGATCCGGATCACCAACGTCTGTACGATAGAGAATCCTCATTATTACAGGTTTTAGTGTATATCTATCAATAGACCTTCACCTACTGCTGCAGACTTCCCTATATGAAAAAGATTCTAACACGAGACCTAATCAAGAAATAAACGTATCTTTTGTGCAAAGGACATCATTTCAAAATTATATTACTTATACCTGTAGCTATTCTTTGTGTACTGAATCATTATTCTTCACATAAAGCAACTATTCACCTATAATCACACAAAAAAATTATATTATCTATTTAATTGATAATAATTTACAGACCGGTCCGAATTTCAACATAGAGAAACGAATTTCTGTGATAATCCTTAACAACAGTATCGTTAGAAAACGAAGGAACAGGTCACAATGTGTCCCATCATTAACAAGTACCTTTTAGTTATTTATTGGAAGAGTAGCGTGAACATCGCAATTCAAAGAAAATGTTCAGACAGATTATTGTTTTGGTTTAAGATATATACATGTATCTTCTCGCTAATTATATCATACTCTACTGTTTCCGTATATGTATGAATAAGCAGTTCAACGTTTGGTTTAAAAATACACGCTCATTGCATGGCAACGCATGAGAAAAGCACTGGTTCTTAGATTTGTTTTATAGAACAATTGCTTTAGTATATATTAAACTCCCAGTGTAAGATAATGATTAGTTTAGGAAGGCAAGCGTGAAATTAATTCCACGATCAGAAATAATTTAATTCCCGGATTTATAAATAGACATCTTACATTTCTAAAAAAAAAAAATGGTGCTATATGTAGTCTTTGATGGCCTGATTAGTTGATTTTCAGATTTGATAAAACTTCGTCTTTCATCTATACCATTTTCAAACACAGGGTAATTCAAATTTATACAGTTTAGCACGTTATAGACAAAATCCGTAAAAACAAATTTTGAATTGTAATCCAAAATCAAATTTCCGCAACTTTAATTATAAACACATTATCAAATCATGAAATTTCACGAAATGTACGCCTTTCCTTTGTTTGACCTTTGAAACAAATTACATGTTATATGTTCACAATATCATATATATTTATATTATATATATATATATATATATATATATATATATAATAAATATAATCATATTATATATATATATATATTATTATAATATTATCACAAATGATAAAGATTAAATAGCTTTCAAACCTATGTTAAGTATTTCTATATGTTTTGGGACACAAAAATAACTAATCAAAAATGCCTCAAAACAGCCATTACTAAAATATGTAATTGCAATACGTGGAATATAATAGGCGAAGTAAGAATCTGTTAAATGTAATCATCTCCCCAAAACATATATACAAAGTCGATGAATGCAACACGGGACCTCCGACAAAAACGCAAGGCAGGATCAGGTGCCATGGAGGAGTAAGCAATCCTCTGCCTTGAAACCGGTCACACTCCGCCGTGAGCCCTTAGTTTGAAACAAGGGTAAACGGGATTTAAAACGTTGTAAAATTAGTACAAAAATGCAGTTTAACAAAGGGTATGAAAAATTCAGATCAACCAATGACTTGTGACTAAGTTGTAATCGCAAACAGGTCATCATAGCGACCGTAGTATTTGCCTAAATGATGATTTAAACAGAGATGTTATAACCTGCAACATCAACTTTTCAGTTAGTAGCTGACCTCGCTTTTTAAAAAGTCCTACACGCATGACAATCTTGTGTATCTAAATCACTGGAGACATACAACCATAAGCTGGTGATAGTGGGTAGCATTACTACATAAAAGGAGAAGCTGACGATTGCAAAGTAAAGCATCTGTTTATTCGAATAAGTGTGTTGTCAGTCTCTCGTTTGATCGATACGCAAGGGCACGCATGCAGTATGAATGACTTTTTTAAAAGGATGCAACTACTAACCAACAAGTTGATTTTGCCAGGGTTCTATAACAAATCTCCGTAACAGTCATCATTTTCGCAAATTTCTACGGTCGCTATAAATGACCTTGTTTGCGATTACAAATTATCACCTAATCATATGTTGACGATTTGTTTCATACCCTTTTTAGACTGTCATTTTCATACTAGTTGACGACGGGTAATCCCGTTTACTTTTGTTTCGACATACGGCTCACGGCCGTGGTGTGACCGGGTCAGCAAGAGGATGACTTACTCGCCATGGCACCTGATCCTGCCTTAAGCTTTCGTGAAGGTCGTGTTGCCTTACACTCGCTTTTGTATGTGTTTTTTGGACTACGATTACGTTTGATACTTTTTACTGTCGCCATTTTATATTAAGTAGAAATAGCTAAGAACGAAGGAGATATGTCAGATTATCCCCAATCATATTCAATCTAGGATTGTAGGGTTGTGTTAGTCGGTCAATAAATTGATTAAATCTAGTTGTTCGTGTCAAGCAAGACCTTATTAGTATTAACCATGTTTACAATTGAATTATAATAATTGATAATGCGATCCTTTATACATCACGGCCTTCATTAAACTGCAATATGCATGGTTTGTTGTAATGGCATAAAATACTATGATCACGTTCGTTCAATATTGAATGAACTTGCGTCAAGATATTGAGGAAAAGAGATTTGACCTTGACATAGAAGTGCATGAATTCATGACATTATTTACCAGTGCAGTAAACATATCGAGTACTTCGCATAAAGTTGCCTTTTTGGCGGGAGAAAGTGATATCGTAGAATGTCGTGAGAAAAAAGCGGCTCCCTTTCAACCTCCGGTTAAATTTCCAAACATGTGCCGCAAAATATAAAATATTGTATTTGTTTACATTGTGTAATATGCATATGTCTTATTTATATTTTCTTCGTTGTTATAATGCAGGTTATGAGAATAAAGTATTGTCATTGTCGTTTTGTAGTTTTAAACATCGTAAGATTTCACAATTCCGTTCAAACATATAGTAGAGTTTTTGGTTACGTCCGCCACCGTGCAAGAGTCCCCACAGTTCGCACATGGAACTTCACGAGAGTTGCATTATGCCTAAAGAAAAGGAAAAACGCAGCCCCCGACTAGGCCTAGTGTAGAATGAGAGGGGTTTTTATTAGGAGTTCGAGTGAGGCTGACCATATTGACCGGGCATGAGTTGGAAGATAGCACACGCTTCACAGACGAACAAAGGAAGCAATGGCGGGTCGGCCGGGGTAACTCAGCGGAGAGACTATTCCAGTCCGGGCCACGGATGCAACTGTCAATGCGTGGATAATGCAGGTAATGCAGATGTAGATTTTATCTCTCAATGACAATGATGGCGAGATTTACTCGCAAGCGCCAAGTTATAGTCTAGAGTTGGGCTAAAAATGTGCCCAATAAAAAACAAAGTTGGAATTGCCAATGGCGCAGTATGTCAATTTTAGCAAAATTAATTCATTAGTTTCCAGACCCTGATGATGACATAGTATTTTCTCATTCAAGATGGCAAACTATCAATGACCAATAATCTAAGTCTGGAATGGTGTATTTCTTGTTTGCTAGTGCAAATCCAGAATGTACATTCTGTTATTCATATATATGCACACATACGGCTGGGGGTAGCAGATCACCTGGGTTGGGCTGGCGTGAATATGATATCATTTTCAAGTAAATATGGAACAAAACCCAGTATGTCATTTGTTAGTGTCGATCAGGAACTCTGGCCTTTTTAACATGCAAGACCATTAGCAACCACAGCAACAGGGACAAGTAAACAATATTATAATACTAATAGATAGGGACGGTGCCGCTGGATAGGTATGTTTTCAATTCAGAATATATGACAAGGTATAAAAATCAGCATGAAATGTATATGATAAGGTTTAATGTTTACACACATTTATTATATGAAAAGCAACCTAGTTAATGTGTTTTAATTAGATAACACAACATAAATTTATGGCAGACCCAGTTGGGTGGCGTTGATAGATAGGAACTTTATGACCACCTTGTACATCCCTGTATTGTTTATCAGCGCAGTTCCCATGAATATCATATGGGAAAAGGGTCACCATTTAAACAGAAAATTATATGAAAGGTATGCTTTTCTCAATCTAAAATATATGAAAAGGGTGGCCGTCTGGCTTGCCGTCTGATATCGCATACGATAACAATATTGTATGCGATATCAGACAGCAAGCCAGTCAAGATGAACCATAATGTCCAGCATTAAGATATCACTGAGGCTCCTGTTCCACGGAACATCAACGGTAGATCTCTTTATGATTGCTATTTTTATGCCTCCGTGATCGAATAAGAGGGCATATTGTTTTTGTCCTGTCTTTCATTCTGTCCTTCTGCCATTCTGTCTGAAACTTTAACTCGGCTACAAGTACTTGGGATTTGATATCTATATTCTATAAAAAATTTGGTGTCAACCTTATTTATTCACTGTTCACCGGACATTCTATTAATTTAATCAATGTATAGTTCCACCTGAAGTTTAACAAGACAAAAGATTCTTCATCGTCTTGGGGGATTTCGAAATAGTATAATGGAAAAGTTTTCTCGAATCAACACACGCCGTTTCGTGCCTGGTTCTAAATTTATTTTTTCGGATATTGAGAAGCAGTCGAGAAATACTTGCATTCGGAACTCGCGCGTGGCTGGTACCCTCGCACACTGAGCGTAGCGGAGTTAGCGAAGATTGCGATTGGAAATACCTGTGGCAAATAAAACCAGTGGTATACGTCACTGTAAAATTGTTTGCACTGGTAAAAACAGTTTTATACACTTTGTGAAAGGGCGTATTTCTTCCTTTAGCCCGGCAACTTGCATCAACTTCTTCAGAGAGTTGATCAAAGACAAAGCCATCCCGATCAGGCCGCGGATCCAGGATTTGAGGTTACATATGGGACAAAATTCATGAGGTGGGAGATCTGAGGCAAATGGGAAGGGGTGACCAACTCCCAGATTTTATAAGGAGTAAGTATGTCTCCCGTGTAATCATTATTAATATTTTCTGTCATTTTTGAGAATAAATTAATAAAATGACAAAAGGTTTTTCGGTGTGTGTGTGTGTGGTGTGTGGATGGGAGGGGGGGGTAATGAATGTGAATTATCCCAATAAAAGCAACAATATTCAATTGTTGTTTATCAAAAAATTAATTAATATTTCAAAATTTTAGGGGGGTGGTGCGAACCCGCTAAATCACCACTGCGACATTCAAGGTAGGCCGGTTTGATGTTCCATCAGATACACACATATCCTTTCAACCGAGACGTAGATAATTTCATGTGCAGTGACAATATTACCAAAGTTCAAGGACAAGCATTGCGTAAATTCGTTACAAGGGAACCCGTTTTTTCACGCGTTATTATATGTACAATGTAGCAGTTTTCCACAGAACTTTTTCCCAGATTTTTTGATCGACGAAGAATTATTGTTATGAAGGAGTTGTCAGCGACTGAATCATATCTCTCCATATATCTCATTCGTTGTACTTTGCATTAGATTCACAGTTTTGTTAAATTCTGATTATACTTTTCAATTTAAAGTCATATATATATGGGGATGGGGGTCTTCCTATATCTTGTGTACACAGACATCCTGCTGAATGGGTCAGTTTATATATTTTCATCAAGCTGTTAATCAAAAGGTAGATAATTTGACATGCCACTATATCATGGATGAACATGAAAATTTGTAATCATGGGGGGGGGGGGGTTGCAATGGATTATCACTGAAAACAAGGAATTAAGATTATACAGACAATTAACACGGGTATTACATTGTACAATGACAATATGTATAGGGGATAGCAACTATACAATTTTGTGGTGAAATGTAAATTTTACACAATTTGTTATGAAATATACGAAAATATATGAATGGGGTGTGATTTCAAATATTGATTCTATATTGAATGGGGTGTTTAGAAATCTAAGCCGTACATCTGTACCCCAAAGTATAAGATGAGACCCCAAACTTGGTTAAAAATAAGTTCATGGATATCATTAATGTACAGTCAGAGTTGTTGATCTTGATAATTAAACGTTTTCAGCAGAGGGTGATTTTCTTTTAGTGTTCTTTATGACAAGACCTTTCTGTGGGTACCAAATGTTGAACCTGACCATGATCTTGAACTGTGTCCTATTTTCAAAAAACTTTAACATTAGCATAACTTTTGAATGGCAAGAGATAGGATTTTCATATTTCACATGTGTATCCTTATGACAAGTCTTTTTTTCTGGTACAAATGTTTGACCTTGACCTTGAATTATGACCTAAATTTAAAAAAAAAATAACATTGGTCATAAGGGATGGACCTTTCATATTTCACATTCAGAATCCTTATGACAAACCCGTTCCACTTGCATGTGGAATACGGGGGCATTCGTGTTTCACAAACTTATCTTGTTCCCAACAGTCAAGAAGAAATAATGCATTTTCAGTACCCGCGACATTGTAAGAACCCCCACCCTAGCTACGTCCCCATTATCTTTGCTTTACACCTAGGTTGGTCGTTTAATGTGCAAGATGTCAAGAAGATTTTAAAAAAAAACAACTAGGGGCCTAATGTATTTTTACCTTATATACTTTCAATTTCATCTCCTCTTTTTTCAATAGAAGTTTGCGGGCCAATATCACACGATATTGGCCCAGAAACTTTTCGGACCGCACGCTGTCGTCATAATAGTACAAATGTGACCTCACAAATTTGTTCGTGTTTTCAACTTTTAGTCTGTTAAACCAATAAGATTAGTGTTAGTTTCTAAATGAAATTGAAAGTATGTAAAGGCAAAGATAACGAACAGTTATCAATCTCGTAAGTCCTAAATAGAATACAAAAACAAGAGTTGGGCAATCACGGACCCCTGGACACACCGGAGACGGGATCAGGTGTCTAGGAGGAGTAAGCATCCCCTGTTGACCGGTCACACCCGCCGTGAGCCCATAGTCTTGATCAGGTAAACGGAACAGTCTGTAGTCAAATCAGTGTGTGAAAAATAAAAATAAAAAGGTTATAGACTTTTGTATGGAAAATATGACGACCTCGTTTTTTGTCACGGACGGACCTCACAAGCTCGGTCCGTCTACGCGGCAAAAAACGTCTATAGATATATAAAAATATGCACCTACAGGGTGACCATACATTTCAGACGCTTTATAGAGACATCCTTGCACATAAATACGATACACACAGCACAGGTTGTCTGCTAGGTTTCCCTCGCTAGATTAGTTAAATATTTCAAAAATCACGTAAATATTAATCTAACCTTCAGTGATTAATTTGTATTTTTGCGTTCCCATTACAAAAAGCAAGTTACCTGATTTGATGAAAAATGCTTTTCAAGAGCATTTGTAGACTAGTGAGTCTACATTCAGAGAATATCTAGAAAATATTAAGTTTGAATGAACACTGTCCTTATGATTTGTTACATATGTTATATATGTACACAGCATTTCGCTGTAAATTGCAGTATATAGTAGTTCAAAGAGATATTATATTTCAAATTTTATTAGAGCCCCGGCTGAGTATCGGCGGGAGCCCAATAGTAATCAGCATCTCCGTCCGTTCCGTCCGTCACAAACAGTTTTTCGCGCGATAACTCAAAAAGGCTTGCACCAATTAATAGAAACTTTGGGGTGGTGCAATATCCATTGAGGTCAGCTCCCTTTTCGATTTTGAAAAAAAATCTGATTTCATGTTTCAGAGATATGAGGAACTATTTTATAAAAATGGTGTTTTTCAGTTTTCGCACAATAACTGAAAAACGCTTTCACTAATCAGATTGAAATTTTAGAAAGTGTATACTTCAATAGGGCAAGCTCCCTTTCGATTTGAAAAATTTCCGATTTCCCGTTTTCAAGTTATGGAATTGTATTTATAAAAAAGGGAAGTAACTCAAAATGTTTGCAGAAACTTGTATGACAGTTTTGGAGAGTGTTAGAATTCTTATCCTCTCGCAACTGGTTGTGGAGAGAGTATAGCAGTACTGCCGCGAGTCCATGAGACTATGTTTGTGTTTCTGTGTTTGTGTATGGAACTCTGTGAACAATATAAAAGTAAGGGTATTCATCAGAT
>CAJDSM010035294.1:5561-16010 GCA_903981925.1 Ostrea lurida | reverse complement strand
CTTATGTAAATCCTAGTATTTCACAATCTAATAAATATTTTATCATGGAAAAAGTATTTGAATATGTTTGATTATCAAATGATAATATACAGTTATTGCTGTTTTTGAGGACAATACGATGATTTAGACACCTTCGGGCTCGGTGAATATTGTACTTCTTAGGTGTCTAAATCATCGTATTGACCGATAAGGCAGCAATAATTGTTTTATTGTATGATTGAATGATTTAAAAAAAAATTGTTTGTAAAGAGGTGAATTGACCGATCGATCGCGGCAAGTTGGCTGAGATACAAATAGTAGAGGCAATAATCCTAATATTCACCTGGAGGGTCACGTGGAGGAAAATAATAAATGGCGAAGTAAACAATGTGTTGATGAGTGAATATTGACTTTCTACTCAAAGAGCTAGGAAGTATTCCAATTATATAAATAATTTTTTATCAAGGTGTTTAAAACCCTTTCAGGTGATGAAAATGGTTGTAGCTATTCTATGGAATTGATCATGTTCACATGCATGCATACAAGGTAACTCGTGAGGAGGAATCGCGTGGTTCTTTACCGTCTGTTATACTCGAAAGTACATGGAAACCAAACTACTGAATTAGATGAATCAGATAATGCTAGATATCAGCAGATTTCTATTACCAGTGCACTGAGTATGATTGTGTACAATCACTTATATAATATTATATAACATTTTTTGTATTAGTTTTTGCCTAACGGCATCGGGTGACATAACACTCCAAGGCGTTCCTGTCACCTCGGGGCAAATATTCTGGTATGTCGCCCTCGAAGTCATGTAATATATGTATAATATCAAATTTGACGTAGCTACGGTATGACGAGATACTGCAGTCTCTTCTGCCTTAGCAGTTTTAATGAATATGAAGTTCTTTGTAGCCACAAGCCATTATATAATGATAGTTTCTCAACTCCCGTGCAATGTTTTTAGCTCACTTGAACCGAAGGTCAAAGTGAGCTTTTCTGATCGCCTGTTGCCGTTCGTGCTGTCCTGTCGTCTGTTAACTTTCACATTTTCGACTTCTTCTCAAGAACCATGGGCCAAATTCAACCAAACTTAGTACATGGAATCATCCTTGGGTAAAGGGGATTCAAGTTTGTTCAATGAAAGAACTGGACCCCCCTTCAAAGGGGAGATGAATCACGAAAATGCAAAAAATAGGGTGGTGTTATTTTAAAATCTTCTTCTCAAGAAACCACTGGGCCAGAAAAGCTGAATTATATGAAAAGCCTTTCCTGATATAGTGGGATTCAAGTTTGTTCAAAATCATGACCCCGGGGGTACGATGGGCCCCAATAGGGGAATCAAAGTTTTACGTATGATTAAATGTAGGGAAAATATTTAAAATCTTCTTCTCAGAAACCACTGGCCAGAAAAAGCTGAATATTTATATGAAAGCTTTCTGATATAATGGAGAATTCAAGTTGTCAAAATCATGACCCTGGGGACAGTGGAGGCCCCAATAGGGATCAAGTTTTTAAATATGATTATAAAGGGAAAATATTTTTAAATCTTTTCTCAAGAACATGAGCCAGTAAAGAGCTTCCTATATAGTTGAAGATAAAATTTGCTCAAATCATGACCCTCAGGGGTAATGTGGGGCCCACAATAAGGGATCAATAGTTTTAATGCAGATATATAGGGAAATTTCTTTTAAAATCTTCTTCATTGAACCCAGTACGAGTAAATATTTACCTGAAAGCTTCCTGAATATGGAGTAGATTTTAAGTTTGGTTTAGATAGCCCCCCCCCCCTCAGAGGGTTGGGTGAGGCACAATACGGGGTTAAAGTTGCCTAAACTTACTTGCTTTCTTGTTTAGTTAAGCAGTGTCAGGTGAGCGATGTGGCCCATGGGCCTCTTGTTTGTATTCTCATTTTTAATTTCTTGATGGAGGAATCCTATATTCAAAGCACTGAGTTAAGATATATAAAAAAAATGTCATATTCCCAAATTAAGTTATTGTTATGCAAGAGTATGATGTTTGTAAATATTTTCTCGTCCGAGCAATGCCAAGATTATTGGTTTTTCCTATATTACATCTATTCCAAGAAGCATAAATTGCACCACTTACAACTATAGGTCTTTGTAACATCCACGTAAAAGAGGAATTCTCTTTTCCATTTGCTGGCAGGGAAGAACTGGGCAACCATATACAGGTCTTCTCCTTGTTTAGCGCAGAATTTAGACATCGAAATGCTATGGCAAGCAAACGTCTGGAATTAGAAAACTATTTTCTGGACTGTACATATATGTTGAAATCTGACAACCCCCAACAAAAATATATTTCCATTCAATTTATTTCTAGACAAGTAATTTATATTTTGAAGTACATATTGTTGAAAATGTAGATATTAAAACCCAAGAGCGAGACTCAGAACTTTGCTTTATCTATACATATACCATGTCCGTTGGGTTTTATATTGGAGGAAAATATATTATCTGACTTTAATCAGCTATCATACATGTAGCTATTCCGAGTTCATCATTGAATATGTATATTTTTGGATACACATGTCAACAGGGGATGCTTACTCCTCCTGGGCACATGATCGCACCTCTGGTGTATCTATGGGTCCGTGTTTGCCCAGCTCTTGTTCTGTATTCTGGTTAAGCCCCAGTCACACTGTCACGTTTCGGCATCTAGGTTTCACTACGTTTGAAAACACCACGTTTCGTGACATTTGTGCCGTTTCAAATTGTTCGTACATTTTACTAGGTGTTCCTACGTTTGTTTACGTTTTACTACGTAGTGCTAGGGATTATCCGGTTTTTATTAGCTATTATGTTACCGTTTTACTAGGATTTTATACGTTTTGTCACGTATTTGTACGGTTCGTCACGTATAGACCACGTTTTCTCCCGTATAAATTACATGTATGTTTACTCCCGTATAGTTAAGTTTTAGTAGGTTTGAACGAAGGTCCACTACGTCTTCCAACAATTAACTACGTTTATCCTAAGTAACAAATAAATTCCCTCACGCTTCTGAACGCATCAGCTACGTATTTATTACGCATACTACGTATCGTGTACGTTTTTCTATGTTTCCATCTACGTTTGATTTTTTGCCCACGTATATATTGAGCAGACCAATATGAGCAGGATCGATGAAGGACTGATCTACGTATTGCCACGTATATAGCCGTTTCATTTACGTATCGTAAGTTTTCCTACGTATATAGGTTGCTGCTACGTTTTCAAAACGTAGTAAAACGGGATCCCCGAAACTTGACAATGTGACTGAGCTGCATCTTCGCGAGCCAAGTGTCCGATTCGCTTACTCTAATCTACCCCTTGGCTGATTTAGTCGCGACTGAATTGCCATCTAAACGGACTATGCGAGTTATCGCTCTTGACGTAAACACTCGAGTGAACAATTGTTTGTTGTTGTTTTTTATTTAGGTGTACATACTTGTTGCGAGCTTATATCACCTTTATCTTTCGGGCGTGAATCGCGGTATTAAAACTTGCCTTTCTGATCTTAATGATTCTACTTTGGTTTTTATGTCATGCTCAATCAGGTATGAATGGCGCAAATTTGATTGGATGCCTTGGGAAGTCAAAGCACGGCTTAGAAACTCGACTAAATCTGCCAAGGGGTAGATTAGATGAAGCGCGGACACTTGGCTCGCGAAGATGACTGAGCTGCGGCTTTAGGAATTATGAGATTCATGTACATACCTTCAACACTGGGCCGTTTAAACTATTTCTGAGTGTTAATATCATTCTGCACGACGGGTCCTCATATATTTTGGGAGTTGCGCAGATCTGGTATTTGTCTTTAGAATTTGAAACATGGCCACTAAAAGCTATGTGTGAACACCACATATCACTGCTTCCATTACCGCCGTAGTATGCCACGTAAAATGAAGAGTCCTCGTTGAATTCCTGTGGATATATAGAACAGCTCTTTCCAAAAGTATCTGAAACAGATTGAAAAATACATTTTGATTAGGATTTTGATTTCTTTGCAAGACGAGTATATAGAACGTAATGTGTAATGGAGACTACAGGTATAAATCAATCTGTAACTTACATACTGTGGGTGAAGCCGCACCAGCGAACTGTAGTGTTAACAAACTGTTAACCACATAAATAATTTCATTCAGTCTCTGAAATAAAGGTGGTGCTTCAATTACATATAACATGATATCTAGATCAATTAATTTATTTATTACTATGAGGATTTTGATCTTAGTTTTTTTTTTATACTGTCATACAATCTAGGGCTGTCCATAGAGAAAAGTCATTGTACCCTCATAAAAACTTGAATTAATACTTTTACCTTTCACGTGCACATTGTAGCCGAGTACGTACTTCTTTTCCACGGGGAGAAAGAAGGCTTTGTAGTTTGGATCATGAATTGTAAAGTTATGTATATATTTGTTGGGTTGTTTTCATTTTTAAATGAGATTTTAATAAAACGTCTTTTCATTTGACGTTCTTTTAGGTATTAGATTGAAAACTATCGCAAGAAAAAAAAAGTATCTATCACATTGTTTATAAATATACAATTATGTCCTTGCTAGTTACTATAAAAAAACCCAACAACAAACAAACAAACAAAACAACAGCAAAACTGTAAGGGAGTAGAACCATCGTAATCAATAGCGTGCATCTGAAACGAAAAATAGATGCAGAATCATACATACTTGCATTCTGATTGGCCACACTATTGTTTTTAAAATTCCATCGGTACGCCTCTAGAAGTTTCTTTGTCTGATGAAAATGGAAGATGATCAAATCTAATCAAAACCAGAATGTTTATGAATCAATATGTCGTTCCTGTCTCTCTTTTTCTACCCGGTTTGCGATATATCGAAAAGTTTACCTCTTCATACATGTAGTGCGATTCGTAAATCCTTGCTCTTGATTTGGTCTGTCTCAATATTTGGATAGTACACGGGGCTATTTTCTTACAAAAAAGTATTGTGCTATGTTTCTGCACTTTTATACATGTATGGTGTGCCCGGGGCGGGGTAGCTTTTGATTGACTTATAAAACCTGGGTATCATTGCATACCATAGGGAGGTTTTGAATTACTGTCCATTAAAACGCCGAGTTTCAAATTCTACATTAAATAAGACAAAGTTTATTATCTTATTCTAAAGGATTTGTGTGTTAGAATGAACAATAATATCATATTTAATGAAGAGAGGGAAAAACCGCAGAAACGATTCATCTAAGAAGTAAAATAGACTGCCGGGTTGTCCATTGCGTGGAAAAAATTACACAATATTTCACTGTGGCCTGTTTTCATGTACGATGTAACCCTTCTCTCTCTCTCTCTCTCTCTCTCTCTCTCTCTCTCTCTCTCTCTCTCTCTCTCTCTCTCTCTCTCTCTCTCTCTCTCTCTCTCTCTCTCTCTCTCTCGATCTCGAAGTTGCAGTAAATGCCCATGATATAGGTAATGCGTAGAGGAAAAATAAAACCCAGCGAAGACTAAATAGGCATTGTTTACATTTAATCACACGTAGCGCTTTCGGCGTATCGGCTCTACAGAATGTAAAAAATTTAAATACTTAATGGTTAAAACAGAGCAGAGAGAGAGAGAGAGAGGAGAGGAGAGAGAGAGAGGAGAAGAGAGAGAGAGAAGAGAGAGAGAGAAGGAGAAGAGAGAGAGAGGGAAGAAGAGAGGAAAACATACATCGTAATGAGAGTAGCGAATTCATACGCAGGATGGCGTCCACAAAGCTGGCAAATTTCAGTCATGGCTCTTTCCAGAATTGCAGTTATCTAATACTACTTCCTGGTCTGCCGGGTTCAAAATGAAAACAACGTATTTACACACATTGTTCACCAACTTCAGAAGATTAGACCAGTATACATTCTTGTTCGCCATTCGATTACAACTCAGGTGCTTAGAATATACATTACCATGTAGTAATGAAATGATCTATCATACATGTACGTCTAAATTTTACTCCTGTCTGATTAGATTGGTAAAACTGTGTGCAGAATCATAAATTCTTACATTTATAAAATAATGTATCTCATTTGGGTAGAGTCACCTTAGGGGATCGAAGTTTACATAGAAAATATATAGGGATGATCTTCTTAATAAGTTTACCAAGCAGGTCATGGATACTCATATAGTATGGCAAGAATTAACACAGTTGCTTGAATATTCCATTCAACGTCAACAACCTATTCACTTTCTTCATCAACAACCTTAAACTGCCTATCGAATTTATTGACTCCAGGCGACTTTAGTCTTCTCATTCGTATGGCGTATTCATGTCGCCCTGAAGAAGGGAGAGGTCGTCCCGAAAATAGGACAATTGCTTGAAAGTACAAGGTTCAAAAGGCGACGCCCATGCGTCCATTTCATGTGAAAATATTGCTGGCATTGAAGCGCCCACGCATTAATACACGTCTATGATTTTCAAAAACTAAAGTTGGACGTTTTTTCCCAATTCACTCCTATTGGAATTTTTGACTAAGAATGTTGGCAATTTATCTATCAAAATGCATATTCTTCATTGTTGTTTACAACTTCTGTGAGTGTAAAGAGAGTTATCAGGTCACTATTTATAGATATAACAAAGACAATATCAATCTTAACATATTCTATGAAGGTTAATATGGAATACTTTAAAAAGACTATGTGTATAATGAGGTGTGGCCAAGTTAAACTATGCGTGGAGTAGTGCTTAACAAGTTGAGCAAAGTGGGACAAGGAATAATCACTTCCAAATGGTGGGAATCAGCAGGGAAACGTGTGTTAAGGGAATACTTAAGGACTAGAAGATGAGAAGTTATTGATGCCGCCGTGCACACACCTGGGTGAAACGAACGAAGGAACAACGTTGAATGTAAGGCAAGCAAGGTAAAAAAAATGTGAAGTCCGACCGGCAGACTCGGCGGGACGGCAGCGGAGGATGGCCGAGCGAGGCTTAACAGGAAGGTGAATGGAGAGTGGGTAATGAGAGTGCGCCCCAAGGAGCAGACTGGTGGAACGGGTGAAAATAGAACTATGGTGAGCAGTCCCCGCGCTGGGAAAATTATTTTATTCCCCGAGGGGGTGGTTATTTCATTTGGGGCCATAAGGAAGGGGATAAAGCCAATTCTTTCTGTTTTTCAAACTTTGGGTTACAAATTTCCCCGGGGCCGCCCGCTGGGGCCCAAAATGACTGGAATTAAAAAATTAAGGATCTTGTTTTGGGAATTCCGCTTCCCAGATTTATTCTGGTTGGTGGTCCCCGCTTGACAATTGGTCGTCCCAAGAATATTTCGGGGGAAAAAAATAAAAAGGGGGGGCGGAATCCCCAAAAGGACTGTTATTTTAAATTTTTTTTTTTTTTTCAAGGGAATTGGGCCCCCGCATGCCCCCTTTTCTTTTCTTTTTTTCACCGGGAAATTAAAATCTTTTGTTCCAAAAAAAAAATTATGTTTTTTGGGGAAATCCAATTTTTGTTATTGATTTTACCAGTTTTTATTTTTTTTGGAGGGGTTTAAAAAAACCCAAAATGAATTAGGGAATTTTTTGGTTTTGGAGTTTTTTGGTGGACCACTGACGGGACCCCCAAATAATTTGAAAACCAAAAAAAACCCCCCCATGCCTACAAAAAAAATTTACTTTCTAAAAAAAACCTTTTTCCCCCTCCCCTCTTTTGGGGCAGCATTGAATTTTTAAAAACTGTAATTTTTGCTTTTGGTTTATTTTGATGCTGTCTTTTAAAACCAGTAATTAATTTTTACTTAAAGTAAGAGGCAAAAAAAAAAAGGGCCCTTTACCAAGGGGTACCTGTCGGGATTTTGTCCGGTAAACGGGAAAATAGGGGGGCAAAAAGGGGATAAAACGGAAACCAAGTAATTCCAATTTTTTTTTTTCGGGAAAGACCCAAAAAATGTTTTTTTCAAAGTTGGGGGAAAACCAGTTGGGGCCAAGGGGGGACCCCCCTGGGCCCATTTTAAAAACTTCAAGAAGGGTTGGAAAAGGATTAAAGGGTGGCTGAGGAAGGGCGGTAAACAGGTATTTTTTTTTCCCCCCTACCCCCCAACCGGGTTTTTTTAAAACACAATTTTTGGCTTATTGGAGGGGGGGGAAACCCAGTCATTAAAACAAGGGGCGTTTTTTACCTTATTTGGGGGGGGACAAAAAAAAAAAGGGGTTCCATAACTGGCAAAAAAAAAACTCGGGGGGGCAAATTCCGTTTATTTTCCCCCCATATTCGATTTTACATTTTTTTCTTATTTTCTTGTTTCTTTTCCCAATTTGTTTATACCTTTTTTGGAAATTAATTTTCCCTTCCTCCCGTGTAAAAAACTTTTTTCAATGCTTCTCACCCCCACGGGAAAAGGGGGGGCCCTTAAAAAAAAATGGAAAATCGGGATAAAAAAATTTTTTGAAATTTTTTTTATTTCTATTCAACCCCCCAACAAAACCAGGGGAATTTTTTTTTATTCATTTAAAATTTCTTTTTATTTGTTTTTCCAAAAAAATTTAAATTTTTTCTTATTTTGTTTTTCCCCCGATTTGGAGGAATATTTTGTAAGATGGGTTCAAAAAATATGTTAAATCGGGGGGAGGGACTAGAAAATTCTCTTTTTGCCAAAAAAAACTGGTACAAATTTTTTCGGGGGGGCCGTTTCTAAACGGTCACCCAGGGAAATTGTTTTTTACCAAAAACCTTTTGTGTTCCAAAAAGTTTGTTTTTTCTATTTTAAAAAAAAAACCTTGGAAAAGTTTGGAGAAACTTTTTTTTAACCAAACTTTATGGTTTATTGTTTTGAAGGATTTACGGATTTAAATTGAAAACCAAAAGGGGTGGTTCCGAAAAAAAAATTCCCCTTTTTCTTTAAGTTTTGTTGGGGGGCAAAAAAAAAAAACCCCCCACGGACCCCCCTGGGGACCCCAAAACCCCAAAAGAGGGTGGGGGATCCCCAGGTAAAACCCCATTTGGGAGGGTTATAAGGGGCCCAATTTTTTTCCCCCCTGTTGCGGGTTTGGTTCCACCCAAAAAAACCCGGGGCCATTTTTTGAGTTTTCCCTTTTGTTATTTTTGAAGCATTGGTAAAGCCCGGGGGAAGTAATCCGTTTAGGTTATTCCAAAAAAATTTTTTCCCCCGTTTGTTTTTTATGAAGGAAAAAAACGGGGCATAAAAACAAAATTAGTTTTATGGGAAAAAACTGTCCAAACAAAGGGCCCATTTTTTTGGGGGGGGACTCAATTTTTAGCGGGGGATGTAAACCAATTTTTTTTAAAGTTAATTCGGTTTGTTTCCTGAAAAAAAAAAAAAACCCTTTTTTTTTTTCCATTTTTTTTCAGGGGATTTTTTTTTTCGCCAGGGTTGGTTGGTTTTCCACTGTTGGAACCTTTTTTGACCCGTTGGGGGGCCCCCGGGGATTTTTTTTTTCGGAAAATTTTTTCAAATAAGGGGGGTTTTCTTTTTCCCTTCTTTCACTTGGTTTTTGTTTGTAAAAACAGTATCCCAAAAAAAGTTTCAAATTGGAAAAATTTTCAAAAGGATTTTTGTAAAAACTTTTTGAAATTATCGGTTTTCTGGGGAAAAAAAAAAAAAAAAAAAACCCTTTACTTGTTAAAAAAGGGGGGGGGGGGGGTGGGGGGGGGCCCCGGGGGGGGCCCAATTTTTTTTTTTTCCCGGGGGGCCCCCCCCGCCATTTTTTTCATTTTCAAAATTTCATAGGGCCAGTTGGGCCAAAAAAAACTCGTTGGCCCAAAAACTCGGCTTTTTTAAAAAAAAAAAACAATTTTTTCAGTGCAAGGGAAGGAAAAAGGGTGAAGAAAAATTTTTTTAATTTCTCGGTTTTTAAAAATTCCGTAATGTTTGGGGTTTTTTTTGGCTTTACCAAGGGCCAGCCAAAATTTCAAAGACTCAAAAAAATTTGTTTTTTCAAAAGTTTTAGACAAAATAAACGATTTTTATATTTTGGTTGGCTTTAAATTTTTGGCGATAAAAAAAAAGATTAAGATTTTTTTCCAAGTATGTTTTTTTTCTTTTTGAAAAAATTTTTTTTCCTTTCAATGTTATTTAAAACTTTTTTATAATGGGGCAAAAACCAAAACAAAAATCGGGGGTTTTTTCATGGGGGATGTGGGAAATTATGAACTTTTTTTTCCCCCTCTGGGGGGGAATTTCTGGGGGGATGGGGGTGCTTCCACTGGGGGGGGGAAAAAAATTTTTTTTGAATTTTCAAGTTAATTTTTTTGCCCCCTTATGCCGGTTGTTTATCAAACCGTATTTGGCGAGGAGCGTTAGGTCCACTTCCAGATGCGTGTGTTAATATATAGTGATTTTTCTCTAATCCTTTTAAGAGGGAGGAGAAATCTGTATGAAAGGATTTTGTCATGTTGGTAGTTGTATATATAAAGAGTAAGAAAGAAAAAGCAAAAGAATGATTCGTGTCGATGAATCAAGACGAGTTGAGGGGCGGGCACCCAGGAAGGAGCAATAGACAGCG
>CAJDSM010035289.1:13636-24228 GCA_903981925.1 Ostrea lurida | reverse complement strand
GGGTTACATTATAAAAATATTACTAGAAAATGCCTTATTTTTTATTTGAAATATTATCATTAGTTTTCAAGGAAACTGAAAAATTTTCTGGTAGTTAAAGGGTTAAGGTATTTCTAATGGAGAGCAAAAAATTGAATGTCATTGAGTTACAAGCGGGATATACCATTTACATTCCTTTTGGTATGTAAACAGGGCTCGTGCCATGTTTTTGTTTACCTATGTTAAATATCCTAGTAAAAGTTTCTTTCAACTTACAAGTTCATTCTTAACACAATCAAGCAGTTTCTCACATCCAATTCAGTTTTAGACATGCTATTTTATATTGAACAATTTCTATGTAAATAAATTAATGGCACGAGCCTTGTTTACATAACAAAGAATTGTGAGTGTTGTATCTCTTTTGTAACTCAACAACTGACATTCAAATTTTTCCTGATCATTAGAAATACCTTAGTGAACATTAAAAATAGCGCATCGCCAAGCCGGTACATAATACGCCCTCATTTATTATGGACCTAGGGACCCTAGCACCTTTAAAAAATATCGGACAGCATTCCCTAAGTCCAAGAGCCCTAATTCCTTTTTTTTTTTTAAAACATTGGATAACATTCCCCTTGTAATATTGTAATATGTACATCTCCACATTGTGATCTTTCTTTGTACCAAGTTTCAACAAAATCCCCCAAAGGGTTTAGGAGGAGTTGCGAAGACAAAGTATTTTGCATAGAAAAACCTAAGTCCATGTGTCCGATCTCCTTTAGAAATCATCGTACAGCATTCTTCTTGTAATATGCACATCTCCACATTGTGATCTTTCTTTCAGTTTGTACTAAGTTTCATCAAAATCCCACAAAGGGTTTAGGAGGAGTTGCGAAGACAAGTGAAAGGAACAGACAGACGGACGACAGCGGTATAGCATAAAACGCCCGCTTTTTATACGGGCGTATAAAAAAGGGAAAAATAAAATTCGAATTTGTTTTAGCTGAGAACGTGTCCTTGTCCCTTTGAAATTGGGCGTCCTTGTCACAGCATGCATTTGTACCATAAAGAACTCTCTCTGCAACGGTCCTGAGTGCCATGTGATATTCTAAACTTCACTCTATATGAGTGGAGACGTACAACTTGGGGTCAAACTGTATTTAGTCTGCACGTGTTTAAGTTGAGGAAGTGGTTTGAATTACATGTATAGCGATTGGCACTCCATACACTTAAAGCATATGTCAAAATCACTTGTAGAAACAAGTTGATAAGTGAAACTCAGGAAATGATGCTATATATAAGTGTTTTCTCAGGTTCTTTGAAAAAAAAATAGAGAATAAAACAATTGCTAACAAGAGAAATTATTCCGCCATGGATAAATTAAAGTTTTCTGGATCCGGGTCACCACCAATATTAATTGGGACTTTCTTAGAACATAAGACGTGTACCAATTTTCAAAGCGATCTGATCATTACTTTTTTGCATGAAGTTGCTAACAGACAAATAAAAACGCCTCCGATTTCATAACCTTCTTAGCGGAGGTAAAAATAAACCATTCAATTATGAACAAAATACAAGGTCTAAACTAAAACTGATTAAACTTGCCTTACTACTATAGCACAAAGCACGTGTAACACATAAGACAATCATTATTTGAACTTCCTTGTTAAAATAGTCATAAGTAGTGTACAGCTCTTAATATAAAATCGATTATGGATACTGACACAACACTATCCGTTGTAATGGTTTTCGAGTCCTTCTATATTACAAACAAGAGCCCATGGGCCAGCATCGCTCACCTGAATGACCTTGGCCTGGCTCAGCAGTGGTGATTTAGAAAAAGAATTTTCAAGTTTCCTTAAAACTGAGAACCCAGTGGTTCTGGAGAAGAACATTTTATGCAAAACTTTGATCCCCTGTTGTGGCCTCGCCCTACCCCGGGAGGTATGATCTGATCTTTGATTCTACCTAATATCAGGAAGCTTTAAGGTAAATGTGTGCTTTTGGTCTTGAAAAGACAATTCTTAATATATATTCAAATGTAAAACTTTGATCCCCTATTGGGGCCCCATCGTACCCCTGGGGATCATGAGTTGAACAAACTTGAATCTCCTCTACATCAGGAAGCTTCCATGTAAATTTAAGCTTTCTTGGCCCAGTGGTTCTTGAGAGAAAGATTTTTCAATATTTTCCTATATAATCATATGTAAACCTTTGATCCCCTATTGCGGCCCCATCGTACCCCCGGGGTCATGTTGTAACAAACTTGAATCTCCACATATATCAGGAAGCTGTCATATAAATTTCAGTTTTATGGCGCAGTGGTTCTTGAGAAGAATATTTTTAAAGATTGCCCCTATATAATCATATGTAAAACTTTGATCCCCTATTGGGGTCCCATTGTACCCCCAGGGGTCATGGTTTGAACAAACTTGAATATTTACTATATCAGGAAGCTGTCATATAAATTTCAGCTTTTATGGCCAGTGGTTCTTTAGAAGAAGATTTTAAAAAGATTCTCCCTATATAATCATATGTAAAACTTTGATCCCTATTGTGGCCCCATCGTACCCCCAAGGGGGGGGGGGTCATGATTTGAACAAACTTGAATCTCCTCTACATCAGGAAGCTTCCATGTAAATTTAGCTTTCCTGGCCCAGTGGTTCTTGAGAAGAAGATTTTTAAATGACACCACCCTATTTTTGCATATCGTAATTATCTCCCCTTTTGAGAGGCCTGGTCTTTCATTTGAACAAACTTGAAACCCCTTTACCCAAGGATGATGTGTACCAAGTTTGATTGATTGACCCAGCGGTTCTTGATAAGAAGTCGAAAATGTGAAAAGTTAACGGACAGACAGACGGACGGACAAACAGACGGACGGACAGACGACGCAAAAGGCGATCAGAATAGATCACTTGAACCTTCGTTCAGGTGAGCTAAGAATAAATAAAAAATAAAAATAAATAAATAAATGAAAATCTATAGGCCTGTGTTGAAATGTTTGAAAGCTCTACATGCAATTTTTAGATAAAATTATAAAAAAGTTTCTATCGATTTACTAAATTTAGTGAATCTCTTCTAAAGGATAAACTCGTCATGTCAAAGCGAGCCTGCATATTTCGTGATAAAAGTTGTAGAAATTGCACTGAAGCTCATAAAGAAAGAAAGAAAAATTGCATGGATGTCCAGATTCATTTTCAAATTAAAACCTTCATTTACACAAAGGGTCCTTTCCAGTATATGAAGTGTAATACATATTTAAACAATAGAGTTGGATTGGGACATTCCTGGCCTGTGTTTCCACCCATCTGTCAACAAAGACAGGGGGCAAGTGTTGTTTAGTGGGAAAGTATAATCCATAGTGTATAATTGGGGTCCACAATTGTCTGACAAACTTGGGGCTCCCTCCACCTCTTTAAAAACGAGGGAAGGCTCAGCTGGAGTACTCAGTGTTAGGTAGAACTATCAAACAGCGAGCAATTATTTAGAAACGGGTAAACAGTTGTGTCCTGAACCATCCCCTGTCCACATGTTGTTGCAAAACATGGGACCTCACTGGCACTTGTGACCAACACAAGGCCCCCGTCTTGCCCGTTATGCACCTACGGTGTTGGTATCTCGGTTATACCTCCAGACCTGTCAAATGTAGGAAGGAATGCGGCCATATCTCTCCACTGTCCTTTTTCGTTGATTGTTTGTGTAGTATGTTTTCTTGCTGATTCAATAAATGTGGCATGTTATTATTTATGGGTAGTCTGTTAGGTTGATGCAGACTAACCTGCTAAGCCAGATTGTGTTTGCCATTAGTTGACCATGTCCCTTTGTCGACTGTTCAATTAATAGAGTTGGAAGTATGATGCTACCCTCAACTTCTAATAAACGCAGTGAAATTACCAACAACAAAAAATGAACGTATCCTTACACGTACAGTAATTACCTGCTAAATATTTCAGAAACATGTGACTTTTTCGGAATTACTTAAGAACCGCAACTACGGATTTTTTCATTTATTTTTCATTTTCCTGCACGAATTACATATGATAAGTTGAGATCACTTTTAAGTTTAATAGTTACTAGTATGATGTATTGCTCGATCGTTATTGTACATTGTACTTACATAGTATGTAATTGAGTGTACACTGGCAAATTACCGGTAACATCATGTAGCTGTACACTGACAAATTACCGGGTAACATCATGTAGCTGTAGACTGACAAATTACCGGTAACATCAGGTAGCTGTAGACTGACAAATTACCGGTAACATCAGGTAGCTATACACTGACAAATTACCGGTAACATCAGGTAGCTAGGACTGACAAATTACCGGTAACATCATGTAGCTGTACACTGACAAATTACCGGTAACATCAGGTAGCTGTAGACTGACAAATTACCGGTAACATCATGTAGCTGTTAGACTGACAAATTACCGGTAACATCAGGTAGCTGTACACTGACAAATTACCGGTAACATTAGGTAGCTGTAGACTGACAAATTACCGGTAACATCAGGTAGCTGTAGACTGACAAATTACCGGTAACATCAGTTAGCTGTAGCACTGACAAATTACCGGTAACATCAGGTAGCTGTAGACTGACAAATTACCGGTAACATCATGTAGCTGTTAGACTGACAAATTACCGGTAACATCATGTAGCTGTAGACTGACAAATTACCGGTAACATCATGTAGCTGTACACTGACAAATATTTTGAACACAGAATTCCATTAACGGTGAAATCGAAATGAACTACATTATTGTTTCCGCGCCATTGGGACGTAATGCATAATCACAGACGCTGTGGTCATTCCTGTTAATTTGCTCAACGTGAAGACTGCTTTTGAAATTGTGTACAGAAATTAATTTGATACCCACCATCCACCCGACACATCCTTTGGAATATAGTTTGTTATAATATCTTTATTTGTAAAACCAATCTTATATACCTCCTCGTCTATTAGAACTATCTTTCAAACGTTTGCGCTGACAAAGTTCGCAGCATACCAATACAAAGCTTATTTGTATACTAGTAGATACTCGTGGGGTTCACGGGCACATCTGGAAAGAGGAATAATTGTTTTGTACTTAAAGGTAATAGCTGTATGTAAATGGACGTGTTTTAGTTGAACTTTTGCTCTGGACATATCACATACCGGTACACATACCGGTACAAGTATGTTGAAGATATCCATACCTGATGCCACCTCTGTATATCAAGGGATCCGTGTTTGCCCAACTCTTAAAATTTGTATTCCGTTATTACTTTTGAGATTGATCAATGTTCGTTATCTTCATCTTTGCATAATTTGCACAGAAAGTTTATTTTCATTTAGAATAGTGTTATATAATTACAAACAACCACTTATATAACTACTACAGGCAATACAATCATACATTCATATATATTTTTTTCGATGGTACGATGCATAATCGGGCCCCAAGACCATAAACTGAGAATAGACTTAAGTCTAAAATTCAAATCCAGCTAACTTGAAAATTAATTTTCATAATTAAATGAAATTTTTAATACATGTTTGCATTTGATTTCTTTTTTTAAATCCTGTAATGGTTTTAAACATCTGTGTTCTAAATCTTAAGATATAAGTAATCAAAATTTTGACTTAAGTATATTCTCAGTTTATGGTCTTGGGGCCGGGACAATGTATGTTCGTGCCCTCTTCGCGTCAAAATGAGACATAAAAAGTGGCATTGGCTGGCCTTATAATGGAGGACCCTTATCACAGCAAGCATTTGCACCATAAAGAACTCCCTAATTCACCTTCAGCTGATGACGATCTGTATGAGTGGAAAGTTCTCGAATTGGACTTAAAACATCGTCAAACTGTATTTAGTCTGTAAGTGAAGTGGTTCTACGAAAAGAATGGATAACCGTGGTTATATTTAGCGAGTGCCACTCCATACATGTTAAAATGCCTTATAGAAACAAGTTGATTAAATAAAGCTTAAGAAAGCATGCTCTATACATAAAATGTTTTTCAGGCTCTGAAAAAGTGCGTTAGATAAATGCACAGTGGCAAAAGCTGCGTTCACGGGAAATAGTTACGCAATATAAATCTAACGGTATCTGTTCAACTTTTTCTAACAAATAAAGTCTGAATTGTTTAGGATGAAGTAGCGAATATAACGAACAGTAACCAATGTCATAATTGTAAAGAATACACAATTGAGGTTAAGTGACAGGACACGCTTTGAGCTAAATATACTTCAAATTTTATTTTTTCATTTTTTTAATGTTTACAATGCTTAAAGCAATACAAGCTGTAACTGACGGCAAGTAATTTGTAAAATAAAATAACAAATAGGGTGACATGTTTGTGATCGAGAATATGTAATTTCATTGATCAGGGTTGATTTGAAGGAGTAAACGCGTCAAATTAGCAGAAAATGTCGATTCATGAATTACTGGCATCCCGTCACTAAGTCTTGTCCGTCATCTCCGACGCAATGACCTCGGAGGTCACCAGTTCGGAATATCGCGGAAGAGAAACACGTGTTACACACGTGTCAGATAACTATCTGCCAATTGCAAAGAAAATTATAAATCAAAAAGTTTATTTGAGTGGAACATTGACGTAATAATTACTTTGTTATACATATAGTACTTTTAGTCATTCATGACACAATGCGATATTTCAAAACAAAGATATGTATATTTACCTCACGTCGGCTTTCAATCTATATGTGTGACCTTGAGGTCAGCAACCCGATTTTATGTTGGCAATCGTCGTTCCCGTGTCATTGCGTTAAGGCTATGACGGGTTAATTCGAAACGCTCATTCAAGAAATGCTCTCAATCAATATTGCAATGTTTATTTGTGAAAAATTCACCAGATCTTAATTATTATATTAGTTATATCGGTAAGTGCTAATTGTGTATATTTGAGTAGGTTGAAAAAATGCCGTCAGTTACAGCTTGTATTGCTTAACAAATGGTATTTCTAATGGTCAGGAAAAACTGAATGTCATTTTGTTGAGTTACAAGTAAGATTCAGCGCTTACGATTCTTTGATGTGAGAAACTCTAGAAACTGTTTGAATTGTTTCATGTTTAAGAATGCACTTCTCTAATTGAAAAAAATCTGCTTTAAATGAAACTGTTACCGACATACTTAACATATGTAAACAAACACATGGCACGAGCCTTGTTTTCATAACACAGAATTGTGAGTGCTGAATCCCACTTGTAACTCCAAATACCTGACACTGTGTGACATTTTGAATTATTTCCTAACCATTAGGGAGCACTGCAAACATTAATCAAAGTACTAAAAGTTCTGAAACGAGATAGCGAACGACACTAAATGTCAAAAAGAATTTAAGGGGGTATGTATTTATGTTACTGTATATCTATCATGTTGTTTCATTCCATTGTTGCTTCTAAAGTATTAAACCGTGGGGATCCGGGTTAGAATAGTCCTCAGCATCCCCTTGCGTGTCGTAAGAAGGCGACTGAATGGGGCGGTCATTCGGATGAGAACCGCAAAAAACCGAGGTCCCGTGTCACAGCAGGTGTGGCACGATAAAGATCCTCCCTGCTCAAAGGCCCTGAGTTGCCGAGCATAGGCCTAAATTTTGCAGCCCTTCACCGGCAATGGTGACGTCTCCATATTGAGTGAAATATTCTCGGCTTTTTTTAAAACAATAAATAAACAATCAATCAATCAAAAATTAATAATATTTTTATGTAGTTTCTACCGGTAAAAGGGTTGAAATTTGCCAATTAATACGGCGCTAAATCCTATAAAATCAATTACTAGTAACTTATACTGCAAGGGTGATTAGTGCCTTGAAGAAAAAAAAAAGAAAGATAAACAACAAGGATATTGATCAAAATTTAAAATTCTGAAAAACTACATTGAAATAGAGTCCACAGTTTGGATGTAGTATCAACTTTATGACAACGGGACGATCTCAGTTTCTCCATTGTCAACTCCCATTTTATGTAGCATATTTCGATCATCAACCTGCATATGTGTGTCATTCTTCGCGAGCCAAGTGTCCGATTCGCTTACTCTAATCTACCCTTGCAGATTTAGGCGAGTTTCTAGGCCGTGCTTTGATTTCCAAGGCATCCAAAATCAAATTGCGCCATTCATACTGATTGAGCATGACATAAAACCAAAGTAGAATCATTAAGATCAGAAAGGCAAGTTTTAATACGCGATTAAGCCCGAAAGATAAAGGTGATATAAGCTCGCAACAAGTAATGTAACCTAAAATAAAAAAACAACAACAAACAATTGTTCACTCGAGTGTTTACGTCAAGAGCGATAACTCGCATCGTCCGTTAGATGGCAATTCAGTCGCGACTAAATCAGCCAAGGGGTAGATTAGAGTAAGCGAATCGGACACTTGGCTCGCGAAGTTGATGGTGTGTATGTCTCTCAAACTTATTCGATACGCAATAGCTTGTTCTGCGTAAGATGAGTTTTTTGAATCGAGGCAAGCTACTACAGACAAGTTGTTGTTGCAGGGTTTCAACAGTCACGTTAAAGGCAGCATTTCGTACATTCTATGGTAGTTATAACAATTTAGTTTACCAGTATGACCTACATGTACTACCATTGAGTCAAAATGCTGTCTATGTGTTTATTAAGCCATTATTAACAAGCATATTTCACACACTGATTGTTGACTACGGATTGTTCCGTTTATATGATCAATAATATGGGCTCACGACGGGTGTGACTGGTCAACAGGGGGTGCTTACTCCTCCTAGGCACCTGATCCCACCTCTGATGTGTCCAGGAGTCCGAGTTTGCCCAACTCTTGTTTTTGTATTCTATTTGGGACTTGCGAGATTGATCACTGTTCGTTATCTTTGTCTTTACATTAAGCTTTAATCCACTGTTTATATAGCTGATAATCTGTCCTTGCATGTAAAAAAAAAATGCACCAAATCCTTCCAGTTGATCTGCAATCCACGGATACAAGGTAGAAACAAGAGAAAGGAAAGGATTTTTGACTTAAAAGCTATCAATCATTTCACCCTTGTAAATATTCAATATTGATTAAAAGTAAAAAAAAAAAAAAAAAAAAAAGGGGGGGGGGATAGGTGGGTGGGGGTAGGCAAATCATGTAGATGAAGATATGAACGACTGTTTGGCATCAACATCTTGGCACAATATACCCTCTTAGTGATTCTTAATTCACATCTTTACATGTGTATGAGCAACATAAACACTTGAATTTGCTATACATTTTCTTCATCATCATATAACTATTCTGGATTCAGTCAGAACCCTTGCGTTGAAAAATTCACAATTTTGGTACAACACGTTCTTTCAAATCATAAAAATAACAATCACAATACTCATTCCCGCTCTACTCTGGTACCAAAACTACTGCTACCTGCTCCATCAGGATATCCTTTTAGTTTTGTTTTAGTATCAATAGCATTAAAGAAGATTTAATTTCAATGTTTTGCACATAAATACAGCCATGATATATTAAGTTTGGTCCTGCTTTAAAGTGAGAACCTCTACTCAGGGGATCATCAATTTTCGTCAGTTTTTCTCCCACCCTTCATGTCCTGGGTATACAGGAATCCTAAAATTTATCATTTACGTCTTCTTCATCCTTGAGATATTTCATACAAAAGGAAGATGGGTGAGCTTTGTCAACAATAAGCTTATTCTCGACTGGGAGGCAATCGCTAATCGGGAGTTTAAAATCCCCATTGATACAATTGCTACAGTACTGCACTAAAATGTTGTTCAAAATATTTGAAGAACGGCTTTTAACACATGTTTACACTGATGTCTGGAGTATCTATGGTGCCAAATATTGCTCTGGATCCAGTTCTAGAAAATAAAGGAAATCAGTTATTTCCTCTTATATTAAAGTGGAATATTGCTTTCTGTACCTGGCACAGTATTAATGATTTGGTTTGGATAAAGTCGTCCATCTTCTTTCAAAAGTTATCAAGAAGTGTCAACTAAATTTTGTAGCCCTTCACCGGCAATGGTGACGTCTCCATATGAGTGACTATTCTCAAGATAGACGTAATACAATCAATCATTCATATTGAGACGCCGCTAGATGCAGCTGAAGTACCACCAATTCATACTTATGCTTAACGCTCAGGGCCGTGGCAGTGAGAGTTCTCTAACGTGCCAACGCCTATAATCAATAGGACACCACCGTTTTTAAAGCCCCAGTCCCACTGTCACGTTTCGGGCATCCCGTTTTACTACGTTTTAAAAACGTAGCAGCACCGCTATATACATAGGAAAACCCATCGATGCGTAAATGAAACGGCTATATACGTGACTATACGTAGATCAATCCTTCATCGACCCCGTATATATTGGTCAGCACAATACAAACGTGGGCAAAAAATGAAACGTAGAAAAACGTACAGAAACGTACACGATACGTAGAAATGCGTAATGAAAGCGCAGCTGATGCGTAGAGAAACGTGAGGGATTTTCTTTGTTACTTTTTAAAAATACGTTTTTCTATGTATGTGTTACGTTTAGAAAGGTGTTTGTACGTTATTGCACGTTTTAGGACAAGCATAGTCAGGTTTCATTACGTTCGTGTAGGTATTATTACGTTTGTATACGTTTCATCACAGTCCCACA
>CAJDSM010035288.1:87-12590 GCA_903981925.1 Ostrea lurida | reverse complement strand
ATCCCCTCAGTATAATGGCGCCAATTGTCCGGCAAGTTCAGTATCATCACAGAGTTGAACACCAACATTGCCGCAAGTAAGCAATCTTAGATCAATGCATTGTAAACAAACAATTCTAAATTCAGAAATGTGTTTAAATTCTTTGATATGTCAAAATAAATATTGTGTATAAATGTTAGTGTATCATATCAAAAAAAGCACGATCATTTTGCAAATCATCGACTCTTTATTTGTTTCAACAGTTGACGGAGTTTGGTCCGGATGGGGTTCGTATGGTACATGCTCCGTCACGTGCGGCGGCGGAACTCAGTCTAGATCTCGATCTTGCACCAATCCTTCTCCTCAATATGGCGGTGCTTCCTGTCCCGGATCTGGCACAAGTTCACAAGACTGCAATACCCAAGTCTGCATCAGTAAGTTCTAATTACAACTCACTCTATCGCTCCATTCTATGACGTCACTGATGATAGTTCACGCTTAACTTGAAGGATGAAGAATTTAAAGAGAAGTTTATTGTTTATCTAATGAATATCATACCATAATAACTACCTCCCTAGAATTCTAAGTATGCAGACAAATTGGATTATATAGAAGATATAGTTTGTTTGTTACACATTAATTCCACAAGTTATCACTTTCATGAAAAAGATTAAATCATTTTAATTTTTGTATCATTTGCATTTGTGAGGATGCAAATACAGATATGTATGTTTCTAATAAAAAAACAAACTTGTATTATGATCGCCCCTTTTCCATTCCCTCACAGTTGTCTGATTTTACTTGATTAAGACAATGGGCTCACAACGGCTGTTATCGATCGATAGGGGATGCTTACCCCTCCTAGGCGCCTGATCCCACCTCTGGTGCGTCCAGGGGTATGGGTTTGCCCACCTCTTGCTAAATATATTCTGTTTTGGACTTGCGAGATTGAGCACAGTTCGTTATTTTTGTCTTTTCAGTTGACGGGGCGTGGGGAACCTGGGGTACATGGGGCTCGTGTTCCAAAAGTTGTGGTAGCGGAAAAAGGTCTCGGTCACGTCTTTGCGACAATCCCCAACCGGCAAATGGCGGGTTAGACTGTCCAGGTGGTACAGCGGATTTTGGCGACTGTAACACAAACACTTGTCCAACCGTGGCCTACGGGCAGTATCAGCAGGTAACTTATCGTATATTATTTTCATTATCGCTATATATTTATTTTCATTATCAGTTATGTATAATTTTTTTCTATTTTCATTATCAAAAAGTATTTGAAATACTACTGTTTTATGAATGTTGTCCATGGAACGCACTGGTGGTCTCAGCATTATGCTTCCCCAATACTAGAATCACTCCAAAATTCGACATGTAGCATATACACAGCTAAAATAAGCAGTATTACATGTAGCTGCTCCATACTTTACAACACTAATTTGTACATGTACTCATGTCTTCAGGCTCGTCGCTGGGAAACGCAGAGTTGCAATTAAAACGGGCTCATAACGTGTAAAAGTGTTTTCAAAAATTTCAATGAATTTCTCATACGAAATATATTCAGATGATTTTATTAATTATAATGCTTGTATTTTGCACTGTTCAATCACGACCTAATGCTCAATACGGACGATATATTAACCAATGACATACATTATGCATTAACAAGGAAGACCAGTTCTTTGTTTTTCATATATACATATGTATATAAAAAAGAACTCAACCATTGCAAAGAAAATTATGAAATTGTTTTCACGTTATCAGTGGTTAGAAATAAAAGCATTGACCGGTGCCATTTCATTAGCAGTTGTATCATGATGTAACCGCCGTTGGATAATTCAGGTTTGATTTGTTTTGTGTCTATTTTTTATCCACATAGTTGTGTCCATCCGGGTTCTTCACCTGCCAATCAGGTGGTATCACTTGCATACAGAATACATTCCAGTGCGACTGCGCAGCAGACTGTGACGACGGAAGTGACGAATCAGCGACATATGCAGGTTGCACTCAAACAGATGAGTGTGCAAACGGAAAAGCAGGTGATGCAAATTTGTTTTTGTTGTTTTACGAATTTTTCACTAATATAAAGAGGTGAAATCCCACAGAATGTTTATTTATGCATGACGCTGGGGGTTGCAGCAGTGAGGGTGCTTTATCGTTGTAAGGGTGGTATTCGTTAGACTTCTTGGTGATGGAACAGTCACTACCTATATGTTGAAGATCACGTGTGTTTCACGCGTCACCGAATTCGAGGGCCAGGTATCTACACGTTCTAGTTCCAAAGTAGGTGATATAGAAGTAATTTTTATTTATGATATGCATGATGACAATATTTCTCTCTTTTTAGGTCATGTTGAAGCCTCTGTGTTGGTCATACTTGTTGCCCTATCGTGCTGCATCCTTGCAACATTGAGTCCCACGTAGATGACATCACAGTCACACAACTTTATTTGTAACAACAAAAATTATTGAAAGTTATAATTATTGTATTAATCGTCCTTGGGGCAAAGGTTAAAGAATTCTTTATTACAGCCAGTAAAATCGGAATTTCTTAGCATGGTATTTAGACCTAAAGGTCAAACAGTGATTTGAACATTTAAAGATAAAATGAGGGTTTTTGTTTGGCCATATAATATTGATGTAAAATTAAAGAAAATGTTACAATGGTGTCACCTTATTTTAAACTGTTTCCCCAAATGCGAAGGTAATTCAGCTCGTGTGTTGTACTGTTTTGTGCCAAAACTGGCGAGGTATTTGTTCCACATTATCCCGTCAGTTATGTAAATGTCATCTATATATAAATAATTTAATGTATTTCAGAGACAATCGAAATTAATTAAGTTTCTGTTCCTTTTTATGTTTGAATTTTATCATGTTCATCATAATTACGAGAGTGTCCTTAAAAGTAATTTCACTCATCGCTTCGCTGAGTGCAAGATCGTTGGTAAATAGGCTTACTGAATCCACATTGGCACGTTAGATTGATCCCACTGAGACCGGATACGGAAGAAAATTTTATCTTCACAAATTTCAACTGACTTACATGTAGCTACAGTGTATATTTTCTTTTTGGCGATCAAACTGCGCAAATACTTAAAATGACTGGAAAAAGAGCAAAACAGATGGACACTTGACATTAGGAATTATGTACTGGTAAAAGGTAGTCCTTCCTTGCATTAAACTCGTCGATGGCGTACCTACCTTTATATTGCTTACATGCTCAAGCATGGCACATACTTTTTTCAAAAAAAGAAAAATATTAAATCTTTTTTAGTTACTGTAAAGGGGAGGAAAATGTGTTGCGTGGATTTTATTTTTCGCTATATCGCGATTAATCACTATCGCGGAAAACTAAAACCTGATCAGGTAAATGCAATAATCCTTAGTTTCAAATCAGTGTATGAAAAAACGGCTAAACAATGGCTATGAAAACAAGTTTCACCCAGATGGACAAATGGACAGGTCATGATGATTGGCAAACTAGACGTAAACGACCACAGAATTTGCGAAGATGCTGCCTTTAAATGTTGACTGGTTGAAAACTCCTGCAAACACAAACGTGTTATGTTGTAAGTAAACCAGCCTTGATTGATAAAACTGATCATACGCAGACACAACGCTTTATGTATTCATATTAATGATAATGATATCATCTATCAGTTTATTGTGTAAGGTTTTATCCATCAATACCGTATTGTTGAGTTCTCCCAGTCGATTTGGTTTCCAGCCAATCGTAAGATGAACATTATCAGTGGTTCTTCTACTTTAAAACAAGATATTTGTTTCGAAGCTATCCCAGTCGAAAGCAGAACTCAAAATACCCTGCATGGACCATTGTTTTCTGTTGACTGACAATAAAGTCCTGATCGATGCAAATTCCATGTACCCAAACGGCCAAAACAGTCACAGTAACTTATATTAAAAATATATTATCAATAAACTGATAGAAAATTACTACGAAAGTCGTGGCCCCGAAACGGGTATGAAGTATGCTCCGACTGTTTGCACGAAAAATGCGCTTGCACACAAAGCAGGCATGTCACTGAGTTATTTGAGGGCGGAAAAAAGTAGCTGTTTCTAAACCACCCCCCCCCCCCATGTTCTGTCGGATTTAGTTTGGTACTTTCTTTCCCAAACTGAATCCCAGCCTATCTGGAAAAAGATACACAATCACGAAATACCTTGGGTCACAATTCATTCAGTTGATGATAGGTCCATGGGTTAGACTTATACCTGGACTGGGTAGTCGTCAGGACTAGGTTAGGTTCTACCAGGACAGGCCTGAGGTTATACCAGGACTGGGTGTACATTTCTACTTAGACTGGGATTAGTTCTACCAGACAGATTAAGTCTACCAGGACTAGACTAGGTTATACCAGAACAGATACTAGGACTATGTTTAGGTTCTACCAGGGACAGAAATACTAGGAACGTATATTAGGTTCTACATGACCGGACCAGGATACCAGGACTGGGCTAGGTCCTACCAGACAAAGATTATGTATATACCAGGACTGGGTTCAGTTCTCCAACACTGGGGTTTGGATCTGCGTACCGGACTGGTTTATGTTCTTAGTGGACTGAAGTGATCCGATGTCTGTACAGTGACTGGGAATATGTATGTTCAAGTGACTGGAGTTTATGTTGTACAGAGACTGGGTTTTGTTGTTCAGTTGGCCCCCTGGGTTATGCTTGTTACAGTGAACTGGGTTATCTTGTACAGTGACTGGGTTATGCTGACAGTGACTGGGTTATGTTGTACAGTGACTGGGGTTTATCATCGTGTACAGTGACTGGGTTATGTTCTCATGACCTGGATTATGTGACCAGTGACTGGGTTTATATGTTTACATGATGGGTTTATATTTTACAGTGAACTGGTTATATGGTTGTACAGTGACTGGGTTATGTTGACAGTGACTGGGTATATGTTTTTAACATGACCTGGTTTATATGTTGTACAGTATGGGTTATGTTTACAGTGTAATGGTTACTATGTGTACAGTACTGGTTTATGTTTACCAGTGACTGGGTTATGTTGTACAGTGACTGGGTTATGCTGTACCAGTGACTGGCGTTATGTGTACAGTGACTGGGTTATGCTGTACAGTACTGGTTATGTGTACAGTGACTGGTTTATATGTTGTACAGTGACTGGGATATGTTTTTCAGTGACTGATTTATGTGTACAGTGACTGGGGTTATGTTGTACAGTGACTGGTTATGTTTTTCAGTACTGGATTATGTTTACAGTGACCTGGGTTTATATGTTGTACAGTGACTGGTTTATATGTGTTGTACAGTTGACGGGTTATATGTTGACAGTGAACTGGTTTTAGTTGTCAGTGACTGTGTTATGTTGTACAGTGATGGTTATGTTTACAGTGACGGGGGTATGTTTACAGTGACTGGGTTTATATGTTGTACAGATGGTAGTCTAGTGACGGGTTGATTTTGTTTTGTGACTGGATTATGTTTGTTCACGCAGTGACTGGGTATGTGTTCTCAGTGACCTGGGTATGTTTTACTGATAATTGTTGTGTTTCTCTAGTGGGACTGGATTGTGTTTGACGACTGGGTTAATTTCATTGTCCAAAGACTTTGGTTATGTTAGAAACAGAATTAATGCATGGAATACTTACAACTGTATCTTGCTTTCATTTGCTTCTTCTGTTGTATATTATTGATGTCTCTACATATTCCTGGTGACACTCCAACTTTTTTGCCCATACTGACATTATTAATGGCATCGTTCTAGGTAATGTGGGTTTAGCATTTGCTGTGTTAAAAAATCTATTGTAGAATCTATCTTTCCATAACCATTACTCAATTCATTGCCAAAGATAAGGAAGTTTTTTTAATGATAACATTGCATTAATTTAAATAAATATAAATCGACTTCTGATATTTATTCAATTTATTTACAATTCATGTCAGCTATTTTCAGCTACGCTGATACATCTACATCATCAACCTTGTTGTCCATTTCATACCACTAAGGTGAATGCATCATTTTAAACAGGACCGCACTGTTTATAGGGTAAAGCCCTGAGTGTATTCAAAACAGACAAAAGTTGCCGAAAATCCTTGTGCTGTAATTGCATCCAGGGTCCATCTTTTTATTTTATTCCAATTCCAATTTTTGCCCGCATTTGCATCTTGAAAATACATTCGGGTAGGCGTGTCAAGGTATGGGGATATTGTAGAGGGTAAAACCATTAACCGGAATTATTTCCCGATGTCCGTGACTGGGTTTGTTATAGGACTCTTACCTGTCTAGGACAATGGTTACCTGAAAATAATTCATATATTCGAAAGTAAATGCGCATAAATGAAAAAACAGCAAGTGAAACTGGTGACGTGCCCACATTATGTACTTCTGCATAGACAAAAACTTAATTATGACATTAACAAAAAACAGTTTAACAGACAACAGGACAAAGGTCAGCCATCGATATGATTTCACCAGTAATAGATGTCGAAGCAGGATTCAGTTATGAATCATTTTATTACATCTAGGTATTACCACATCTTTATGAAGATATTTGAACGTAGCNACCCATCAAATTACGTCCCCACGAACCAGCAAAAATTNCGCCGGTTACTTAATTAAATGATATTGAGATGAACGACTTTATCAAATTGCATACTATATGTATTTCCACTATTCCATCAAGTTTACTGTGGAAATTTCCACCTCCATCAATGATTTTTGAAACCATTCAATTTTCATTCGCCTAATACGTTAAAAAGTGTACCTAAGCCCGAGGGGTTTGGCCACCCGATTTTACCCTATTGGTTCGACTCTTACTACTTTCCAAGAGCAAAGGAAAATCCTCAGAATTCACCCGACAAACCAAAAATTAGATATGATTCATGCAATGAGCATTCCACAATTGATGAAATGCCACGATAGGATGATCGACAATCCATCCTCCTTGGCCTTTCAGTACAAAGAAAAACCTCAAAACAACAAAAGTTCACTAGTCACTACTTCCCATGCATCCCGACTTCAAGAACCATTATAAACGAATGCTTGGTGTTTTCAAGGAACTCCCTACCCAGCATCCTTCAGCGGCTCCAGAAACCTGATGGAAGGACATGATGATAGTGGTTATTGAACATGACCCAAGTTGGTCAGATAGCAGAAGAAAGCAAAAGAAAAATTCTAGATGCACAGGGTAAAGTCATTCGATCTTCGAGGTATCAGCAAAACTTCATACACACTGTATGAAATAACGCTTGTTATCCCTAAAGTCGTTCAAGATCGTAACGCTACCGAGCACTACGTAGCTACATATGCATATCTTGAACGTGCATATTGTAGCCTCGGATTGTAGCCCTGGTCTAGTTTCCAAACGCTTTAATTAAATGCATCAACTATCCACTATTTGACTATGTTCATTATCTCTTAATTAATGTGCGAAAGTCTTGATTTATGTTCTATAATCTACAATACTATATATGCAGGACCACTGCATGCGAGGGATGATAGAACCGATTTTGGAGCGCACCATACCTATACCTAATTCCGAGGACGAGTGTGGTACAGTGTACACCTGTTTTGAGATGGGAGGCAATATAACAGTTTCCGGTTTGATTCAACAGTTTTTCTGGGTATAACAATGAAAAACACAATTTTCTAGGTTCTGATTAAAGTATGTATAACAATGAAAAACATCAAATTTGTGACATTTCGCGAATACTAATACAAAAATGTTATATAACATACAATCCTTTTATAATCAGTATTTACCGTCTCAAAATGAGACCATGCGGTTTTCGTACATATGCACTAAAGCCCACGTTCTTGTCCTAATTCTACTGACAATTGTCCTTAGTTCACTGTCCTTATTCTATAATCAGGACAACATCTGAGCACCTGGATATAGACAAAAAAGAAATGCAGTATTTTGCGGACGGCATTAAGTCTGTCATCATTAGAGATTATAACCCTATATATGGGCCACTGGGGTCAAGAATTTGTTTCCAGTCGACAGCAGCGTATTTGTATAAGTAATTGGTCCATGTACCTTGACACCCTAAGTAATATGTTGATATTAGGGATTGTTCTTTTTCACCCATGTACAAATGTTCTTCACAGGACACTATAGGATTACTTTTGAAATCTTTAAAAAAAAAAAAGTGTTCAAGTGGTGATTAATGTACTTATCTCTCTCTCTCTCTCTCTCTGCTCTCTCTCGCTCTCTCTCTCTCTCTCTCTCTCTCTCTCTCTCTCTCTCTTCTCTCTCCAATATACATGCAATTTCTGATTTTAAATCAGGTGCTGAAATCCAATACCATTACAATTATATGTATACAGTACAACACAATACAATACAATCAATGCTTTCACACCTGTGAAAAGATTTTTAATTTTGTATACTAATATTCATAAATGTTATTACAAAAAAAATTAAGCTTGCAATCAACAGGTAAATGGTCGTCTAATGCAATGGAATGTTAAGAACAAACCCTACCTATAATCTGTATTGATAATATTTTGAATATCATGAATATTTCTTTAAATCTTGCTTTGTAATATTTATGTAAGTACTTTGTTTTTGTCCTTTATTCCCCCACGTGTAATTTATCTTCAGGTTATGTCAGCATGCAAGGTGTCCATATTAAAGAGGTTCGTACAATAGTTCTGCACGGCCAGTTCATTTGGAAATGAATATGTAATCTTTACATTAAAGGGGAAATACAAAGCAGAAAAACAAATTGGGATCACAGTGCTTGTATAACGCGAGTTAAACTTGACCTTTCTACTATTAAAAGGACATGGACACGTTTTGAGCTAAATTTTGAATTTGCATTTTTAATGTTCAAAATGCTTAATTCTGTAATTTGTAATGGTCAATAAAAATTAGAATGTCCGTTGTTGAGTTAAAAGTAAGATACAGCGCTCATAATTCTTTGTTATGTGAGCAAGGCTCGAGCCTTGTTTTTGTTTACATAAAGACTGTTTCACAGAAAATACCATGTTTAAAACAAAATGAGATGTGAGAAACACTAGAAGCTGTTTAATTGTGTTCAGAATGAATTTGTAATTTGGAAAAATCTGCTTTAAACGGAACGTTTACTAGTACATGTATATTGAATATATGTAAACATCTTTGATTACATAACAAAGAATTATTATAATTGCTGTATCTCCCTTGTAACTCTACAAATGACGTTCAAATTTTTGCTGACCATTAGAAATACTTTGTGAGAATTGTAAACTTTAAAAATGGAAATTTAAAGTTTGAACATTTTAGCTCAAAACGTGTCCATAGTTCATGTCCCTTTAAAATCGAGCTTTGTTTTAATCACACAGATTACTCCGTTTACCTTATCATCATAAGGAGCTAACAGTGAGTGTGACCGGTCTACATGGGGTTCTTACTCCTCCTAGGCACCTGATTTTCACCTTTTTCATAAACTGGTTTTATCTGTTGTACATATATAAATCATAAACAACAAAAAATAGCCATTGCATTAAATCGATCCACACCCCTGTTGTCAAACGATGCAAAAAGGTTTGAAAAAGAACATTGGAATGAATATTCACTAATTTTGATAATCTTAAAATATGGGAGGGGTGTTTGTCATAATCGAAGTTTAGAAGTATTTTCAGTGCAGTGTCTTAATTGTCTCAGAAATGTAGGAAAGAACATAGAAAATAGTAAGGATGTCATAACTTGTGAAATCATTTTCAGTAACGTTCAAATGGTTCAGACGTTCAAGAATTTTGAAGGGGGGAGATGCATCAATAAAATTAACGATATTTGAACCACAGTTGCTAGTCTCTACTACATGTACAAAACTGTTAAGTTCTGACATCGGTTTCGTTAACATCAGGACAATATCTTGGATGACAAGATTATTACCCATAATGAAATTCTTGAGTTTAAATGAATTTGTATCTTGCTTTCTGAAACAACTCGCTGCTCCATTTTTGAAATGAAAACAAAACAACCGTAAAAGTTGTTACGACATTTTGTCGAAGTGCAAAAAAGTCAAACCCATTGCTCATCTGGCTCATTAAAACCTTTTGTCATTCGAAAATTTTCGTGAATGTAAATAATAAAAAATGTACTTTGCGAATTATATTTGAAGACTCTCTGGCAATTGTTGAACAGCTTTAAGTTAAATCTACTTGATGTTGCAACAATTAATATTTCTTCCTTATTTTCTTTTCAGTTCTGCGGGGATTTGGTTCGACGAACCAAGAAAACAACCCATGGTTCGAGATTTGGTCATGATGTACGTAAAATAGGAATTAAAATGTTCAGAATTACATGTATATTAAAATCGTAGGACACACATTTTGACTGCCTTGTCCTTAATCTGTAAAGNTATTAAAATGTTCAGAATTATATGTATATCAAAATCGTAGGACACATATTTTGACTGCCTTGTCCTTAATCTGTAAAGATGTAATGATAATATTGCTATGATAGAATCCGTAGATTACATATACCCTGAAAAAATAACGAGAATTATGGTATTATAATTCAAATATTAAATCCCCCGAAAATGACATCTTAATTCAGAACATCGACACACATCTGAAGAAAGCGATGGTAAGATTTTAAAATTCATAATTAAAGTTTATATTGAAATTACTTATAAACCTAATTAGAATTTCAGAAATATTAGATATATAAGTATTCAAGGAAATTAACTTTCAATAACCCATGGAACCACAGAGTAAGAATAGTTTTGATTAGATAATCAATTCATCTTAAGAAAAAGACTTTATTTACATGAGCTCGGAGACAAAAAAAAAGCCATTGATATGCTTATTACTGCGAGAGCTGATATTTAATTTTACTTATTTGCATTTAAATTTCAACACACAGCTGAATGAAATGCAATAATTAGCATCATGAAACTTTACTTGAATATGAATATTTGTTCTAATTCAACGGACAGTTTTTCTCTAAATTTTCATAAAATGTGCGTTTGTATCAGCTGTAACCTTTTCGCACTTTAAATGTCAATAAATTCTAAGCATGAAATTTCCTGTAACTATCGAATTTACATTCTTAAATTTTTTTTCTTGAAATTCAAGAATTTAAGATCTTTATATCCTAATATTTGGAAAGGAAACATAAATTGAGGGGGTTCGTGTTGAAATTAACAATTTTGAGAGCAAGCGTAATGCAAGTTTTATGGTCATATTTCTGATTCGTTTATAAAGGCAAAACAAACTAGAAAGATTTCCGGACAAGTTTTCATAAGTAGTAACTGGATATTGTATTTTTTTCTGCAGGTTTTATACAAGGTCGGACAATTGACCATCTTGGTCATTTCCATACTTGTTCATGGTAGGTCACTATATTCAAAGTCGTATACAATTTATTTTTTTTTACTAAAAAATTATCATTCTTGAAGCAAAATTTATGACACGCAGGCGATGTCTCAGTGGCAGAAAATAAATATAAAAATACGTAAAACAACAATCAATCAATCAAAAAATAAACAATTCTTCAACAGTGCAACATCTAACTCCGGACTTGACAAAGTCCGAGTTATTTTCTACCCTTCATGAAAAAGAATTTGAGAAAAAAATGTAGTTCATTTTAGTGGGGTTTTTTCCCCTAAAAGTATACCATAGTCCAATGCTAGGCTCACACATTCTTGTAGAATAAAATATATCAGCCTCGGAAGACAAAATCCCATGGGAGAATGGATGAATTATCAAAATCCTTATGGATAAAAATTTTGGATATTTTATCTAACAATTTACTTTCTTGGGAGAAATGATCCTGTGTGTGATGTTATAATAAGATGACAAACTCCTTCACACTGTTACATGGAATAAATCCCATGCAATACGGCCTAGGTGGAATTTTTTTTGGAGAAATTATAATACCACCCGAAGTATTTTCATAACCATCCTGTTGTGTTAAAGGCCCGGTCACACCGCCCGAACTTTGTTGGATGCGTTGCCTGGAGTGGTGAAAAATATTCATCTCCGCTCGTTACCGTTCACCACCGTTTTAACAGAAGTTGGTCTCCGTTAAGGCAACGCCGTATACGCTCGGCCACCGCTGATAGTCTCTCCTACGCTCCGAAAGTTTTGAGCTGCACAAAATATTGCGAGCGAGGTTGAGGAGAGGGCAATTTTGCCCGCTCCGGCAAAGTTTCACCTCGCCGCTCCAACCAGCGCCCAGTCAAAGTTTTGGCAACGCTAGACGCAAGTTCGTGGACGCTTCGGACCGCTCGGCAACGCACGCAAAATCTTGAACGGGTACTGACGACCCGTTCTTACACAGCTTTGCCCGGGCGGTGATTAATACGTTGCACAAACTTTTGGTGGAGCGGTCTGTTGCATTTTACGAGCGGACACGGATTACACTGGAAAGGCCGTCGGCGTTTCAAGTACGATCCATTGCGGGTGATCAACTTTGGTATGGCGTTGGAGATGGAGGCTGTCGCGGAGAACGCCGCTCTATCAACGCTCGGTCCAGACGCGCTAAACCAGCGCTTTCTACCGTTAAAACCAACGCTTAAATCAACGCGGCTTTAGCGGTGCC
>CAJDSM010035286.1:1467-17193 GCA_903981925.1 Ostrea lurida | reverse complement strand
GTTTTACCGTTTAAAATCTCGTTGATAACCTACACATCACCCGAACAAAATTTAAGATTTATTTCTTATCATTTAATTTTATATTACAACAACAAAATAATGTTCATTAGACTTTACTTGTTGTTCAAGTACGTGCTCAAAAAATCACCCCAATTGTTAAAAGGTGTTTTAACCAATGAGAATCGGCGCTAGGTGATCACGTGAAATAAAATTAAATGATACATGCTTCACCCGAAAATTTCTTACAGAGGTATGTTTTATTGTATAATAAAAAGAGCTATTAAAATTAGTTTAGGTTTGATATCGGCCAACTTTTCTAGTGAAATGTAATTGCAATGAATAAGAAAATAAAATTCAGAAATATGCGTTGAAAATTCCACATTCAACTTGTTCTCATATTTCATTCAGTCCAGATTCATAATCAAGATAAAAACTCGTCATCAAGTCACATCTGTTTCTGCGTTTATAAAAACTGTAAACATGATATGACAGAAGTATAACCCCGGGAACGGCTTTTTGATGTCATAAATGATTCCTAAAACTAGTAAACATGATGTGGTAAATTGTATCATTATTATTTTTTTTTACAGATGCAGCATTTACACACAGGAAGATGGGAATAAGGACACCCTTGAATGCAAAATGGACAACAGTCTTCTGTCTGATCTTATACATGTACATGTATATCAAGTGTGCCCATGCACAAAATTTTGTTTCTGTTGATTCTTGTCCAAAGAATAAGTTAGAGTGGACCCAAAAAGCCAAAGCTAAAAACTGTCAGAATCCAACACCAGACTACATGTGTGCTGCTATAGAGGATAGTCCTGGCATACTTGGGGAAATCTGCACTGTGACCGGATTAGCTAATAATGGTATATTTCTTCTTTATCCATCTTGTTCAGAAATGTCAAAATCTGATTCGCATGTGTCAGATATTTTGTAAATTTTAATAATGTATATACTGGTAATTTTAGCGAGGCAGAATAAGGAATTTGACAGTCAAGAATTTATTGGCTACTATATTAGAATATCTTTGTTCTATGTTGCATAGAAGTTTCTTATAGATCCCAGAGTTTAAGGAAGGGGCCACAATGAGGGATATGTAAAAGAACATATAGGAACATTATTTTTATCTGAAGAACGAGGATACAGTTTGTAAAAGAATCCTAATGTAGTGTAGATACAAGTTTGTTCACTCTTAACCCCAGCGGGGCCACAGTAATGGTGATTCTTTTTCTTTCTTTTTTTTTTTTTTTATTTTTTTTTTACATAGGAATTATTCAGGAATATTATTTTAAAATGTTTTGAATGTCACTCAGGTGTAATACGTCCAGGTGATATGCATTCACCTTCGTGTAATGTAGATTGAGTTTGGTCATGTCATGACTCCAGAGTTATTTGCAGCACCACAAGAGGGAATCATTAGGAAACTGAATCATTAGGAAACTTCACTTAAAATCATGACCTCCAGGGTGTTGGTGGACCACAAGAGGGGTGTAAAATGATACGTAGGGGTACATAAAAATTCTTCTCAAGATCCACTAAGGTACATTCAATAAAAAAAAATCAGTATACAAGCATCTTAATCATTTATAATGTAGCTTGACACTGGTCTATTACCCTCTCCTTATAGTGATCACACTATGACTCTTGGGTATATACAAAGCCAGTGTAGCGATTAAACAATTGCATACATATTGACTGGTAAGTTCTGTTTTACCAAATCTAAGAAATAACAAACGTACCTTTTTATGTGAAATTACTTGAAAATGCTTCATTTGTAAACAAAAAAAATTAACTTTGTTCACACTTAACTGCAGAACTGTAACTATCTGAGATATTTGGGACTGATTTGATCACTCCCAATATTTTCTCAGAAATCTAAAATCTTACCATAACAAGTGTGGAACCATGATTTGAATTTATTGTTTTATATGGAAATGTGCAACTGGTCAGGTGAGTAATGTTGCCAATGGACCTATTAATTTAGTGTGCCAAATGCTAATGATTTTACGTGAGAATTATATTTGAAATTGAAGGAACATGTGCTGTGTTAAGCAAATCAACGTACAACTTGGACTTTCTTCCTTGCCAAGCACAGAGAGGATGTCCTCGATCACATTACAGACCATCTGAAATGTACAATTGTAAGTATGTCTTACTTTCATTTGATAATTCTGGTCATGGAGATGATTATTACATGTATTAGGAAACAAAGAAGATTAATTGTTGATTAATAAGATAGTATATTGTGTAACGTCTTACTCGAAAAATGCTCACTCAGATGGAGACGTCACCATTGCTGTTGAAGAACTGCAAAATTTAGGCCTATGCTCGGGGCTTAGGGTCTTTGAGCAGAGAGGGGTCTTTGTTTTGCCATTCAGTCGCCTCTTACGAGGGGTGCTGAGGACCTACATGTATTCTAACTCGGATCGAGATTGAAGAGATAACAGATTATCTATTGTATGGTTTTCATCAAACTTTGAATTATCTGTAATATACAGAACAATCTATCCCTGAAGCTTTATCTAGTATAATTATAATGCATTTCTAGAATATGTAACTGCAAGGAACAACATACATTTACTCATATCTTCACAACAAAGTAAATGGGTAAAACTTGAATCGGGTTGAAAGCAAATGCATTTTGAAATAGCCACAGACCATAAAAAATTAATCCTCTGCAGTCTTTCTCACAAAATTGGCACAACTATGGCACGTGAACGTGTTAGCAATCTTTCTTTATTTATATCTTAGCTTGCATGCTTTATATAAGCCATCTGTATGTGTGTATGACTTTTTTCATTCTTGTGTAGAAAAAGAAAAAGATGATATATCTCATCATAGATCTCGACAATACCCCCCAAATATCGATGGCGCCAAGACCTTTTAAAAGCACCCTACATTAGCAAAATGACGTGCATATTATGAACAGTTTCTGGTATATTTGTTGATTTATGATGCTCAAATGGCATTATGGCCTACGGACTTGAGTTGGGTTAGTTAAGACTAGGGCAATCACCCCGCGGCGAGAGTGTCCAATAATTTGATTTATATTGAACCCAGGGAGGGGGTGGTCTCAAGCTATACTTTGGTGTACATATGTACGGCTTATATTCTCCAAAAACATCAAATATTTTGAAAATCCATACACATGGCGGATTTAGAGCCCCCCCCCCTCCCCTTTTTTTTTTTTGGTGGACCAAACTTAATCATTATTGTATAATCTATATAGCTAAATTAACCTCTAAACGTAACTTTAAAAGCTCTAAAACCTCAGAGCTTCCGGAGGCTTCGCCCCTGGGTCCCCCACTTTACTTCATCCCAGACCTTGAGCTTATTGGCTCCTTTTTCAACGAACCCCCCCCCCCCTTTCAACAAATCTGGATCCCCCACTTATTTTCGAACGGGATCCGGGTTAGAATAGGTCGTCAAGCATCCCCTTACGTGTCGAAGACGACTGAATGGCGGTCATTCTGATGAGACCGGAAAAACCGAGGCCCCGTGTCATAGCCTCGGGGTCACAGCAGGTTGGCACGATAAAGATCCCTCCCTGCTGAAAGGTCTCGAGTGCCGAGGATAGGCCTACACCCGGTATTGGTGAGTCTCAAATCGGTGAGACGTTAAAACAATGAATAATCAATCAATCAATATATTCGTATATTTCATAACAAATTGTATAAAAATTACCATTTCATCACAAAATCCAGTGTGCATATTTCTATTGTAATACCTGGCTTGTTAATATAATCTTGATTCCTTTGTTTTCAGTGGTAGAATCAAGTGCAGTTTTTTTTCCATGATTACAAAAACTTCCATCCATTGATATATGTACATGTCAAATCAGATACCTGTGTGGTCTGTGTATACCAAGATATAGGAAGACCCCCAACCCTTATGACTGAATTGAAAGGTATAATCAGAATATAACAAATGTTGGACACAGTACAACGAATGGGATGTATGGAGAAATCTGATCAGTCCTGACAATCCTTCGTAAATAATATATTCTTCGTCAATCAAAAATCCGGGGAAAGTTCTGGTGGAAAATGCAAAATATAACCGAACGTGTGGAAAAAGACGGATTTGCATTTTGTAAGCCGCAATCTTACGCAATGTCTGTCCTTGAACTTTGGTTAATGTGACTGAGCATGCTGGCCGTATTGGGAATCATGGTGTAGGAGCGGGGGGGGGGCGGGGGGGGGAGCAATAGAAAGTCAATGAGTATTGTTTTTGCCCCCCCCCCCTTGTCAAGTAACTTTTTCTGCATCATGACACATAATTAGAAGCCCCCCCCCCCCTTCAGTTTCTTTAATTTTCTTGTCGCGTTTATTTTATAAGTTTGCCCCCCCCCCACACATTTAGTGCTTCCATTACTCTTTTTTGATTTTGCTTGTCGCATTACTTAGAAGTTTGCCTCCCCTCCCCCTCATTCAAAGACAGTTCTACGCCTATGAAAATTATATCTACGTCTCACTTGAAAGGTCATGTCTGTTATATGATTGAAAATCAAACCGTCGCTACTTTGAATGATCGACAGTGGTGGAGTTAGCAGGTTCGCAACCTAAATTTATTCATTAGGTTAGACTCTTTTTGAAAAAACGACAATTGAATTATTGTTGCTTTTATTGGAGAATTTATATTTTATCGTATCTCGGATATCAATACACGCCGTTCAACACTGGTTCTAAAATTTATGTTTCGTAGATTGAACAATTTCTCCAAAAATACGCCCAAAACGATGAAGATCTCTTGTCTTAGTTAAACTTTCAGGTGGGACCTTCTACATTGATGATATAATAAACAGATGTAGCGGTAACAGTGAATTAAATACGGTGTGCTCCAAATTCGGACCTTGTCAATTTAGTAATATAGATATGTAGGCCAAGTGTTGCATTTCTCCATGACACAGCTATATGGTTGTACATTTTTGGCAAGAGATGACAGATAACGGGGATTTGGAAAGGGTGCTGATCAATTTAAAAAGTACCAAAGTGATATCATGTTTGAAAATCAAGGATTTCTTTTCTTTAGTCCACTTCGCTCCTTACAAACTTCAGGGAGCGGAATGGACCAAAAATCCTTGCTTGTTAAGTTGAGAGGACACATTATATGATATGCATGTATATATATTTTTCAGACCCAGTTTGTTTTGAAAACTTTTATGGGTAAGTTGTAACAGCTTAATTTCCTTTTTTTTTAAGAACAGTCATCCACCAAAAATAAATTGTTCCCCACCTAGTGAGTCTAGCCACTACAGGTTATAGTTGATAGTAAAATGAACATGAAAGCATCCATTCAGGTACCTGAGTACATGTATTTCAATCTTCATTTTCCTGATCATTTCTTTGGAATTCTTCTGTGATGTAAATTGAATGCAATCCACTTGCATTTTGAATCATATGACATATATTGCACATTAAAGTTTATTTCCTTTATTCATATTTTCAGTGCATTACTGAAGTTAATGATTTAATCACCAACATTTTTTATGATTTGTGAAGGCAGATGTTTTGTAATTTCACTTTTGTCCTTTCTCCTGTGTTGTTTTGCTATCTGAGGTTCAGATTGTCTGTCAAACGACTATATAATGCATAATATTGTGGTGTTGTGGGGTCAATGCTTAAATTGCTCAGCTTTCAGCTCCATCTCTGGCTAACAGAGATGTCTACGAATAAGAAGCAGTGTGTGTAAGTCTTTCTGCCAGGGTAGCCTCTCATACAGTAAGACCTATATGGTCCAGATATGGGATCCTCCAAGAGATGACAGATGGTAACTGGGGAATGCTTCTGGCAAAACCACAGAGTCTCGGAGGAAGTTTGGCCCCGAGATGCGCGACATGCAGGGCCCACCGATGAGTGGACATGCTCCAAACTCCAAGCTATGGGTAAATAATATCACTGCCTTGTGCGTAATAATCGGGATATACAGAGACTACTGGATCAAATCCAAACAGAAAACCCGGACAGATGGAGTTAGTAAGCAGCGCAGTCGCAATCGTCGAAGGGAAGGAAAACTCAACCCTGAGGTACTTGATTTAGCGTAGGGCCAACCCCCCAACCTCAAAAAAACATCCACGATTACGGAAACCTTGAACAAGTCAAATAGTATTCAAAGCAGGCAATGACCAACCATTCAATGCCACCCAAACAGAGACGTAAATATGACGTGGAACAAAGTCAAACCCAAAAGAGGAACTTGTACACAGATAAAGTCGTTGGTCAACCCTGAAGTTACAAAAAGATTGGTACATGGAACGTGAGAACTATGTACCCACCGGGAAGACGTGGCGAAGAACTATGGAAAGAGAACGAAATGATATTGGATTTAAATCATGGAATGAAGCAACCAAAGTAGCGGCAGATCAAAATGGAGGGGACTTGTTCACGGCCTATTATCGCAGGGAGAGAAGGAAACACGAAGGTTTTTATGGCAGATATTTTGTAATTTCACTTTCATTCTTTCTCCTGTGTCGCATTGATATGACTACTTTAAGAACTGGGGATGTTCCGAATGAAGAATATACAAGAAATATACTGCAGTTTTGAAATACACGATGGAGAGAACAGCAACATCTCATACCAGCATATATATACCAGCAGAAATATAGCAGTGATTCTGAAAAAAATGTCCCTGTACACTTTGGAAATTGTAAGCTTGCATACATATATATGTCATTTGTGCATGTGTTGTTTTTTTATGTATTATATATATCCATTAATTATTGCTTCTCTCTCTACATGTGCTATCCTTTGTATGCCCCAAATGGATCCTTGATTTGCAATAGTAATCTTGAATCAAACAACCTAGAATGAATTGTGCAATGCTGAGGTATGCTCCGTGTCAGGGAACCAATTAGTTTTTAATGATTATTTTTGGTGGATTACATGTTTTCACTACCAGTATCCTTGTAAATAGCAGACATATACACTTGTAACTATAAAACTTACCTTAAAATGTAAAAATTAATTCACAGAAATGTTCAGTAGATCAGAATTGATATAGACAGAACTATAATATGTAACAGTGCAACTACGATGTCACCCACAACACCACGTGCACAAGACACATCAACAATAACTACAGCTGGACCCAACAGTAACGGAGGAGGTGGAGGAGGTACAGATGCAGGGGCTGTAGTTGGTACAGTGGTGGTTATAATTCTACTAGTGATTGTCGTCCTGGTCATCATAATCCTACACCGCCGAAACAAACTACCAGAAAGCATGCAAAGTTTCATATCAGAAAGAATAAGAGGTATATCATACTAGCTTACTGAGAACTTAATCTTGCATATTTAGTGAAAATAATTTTATGACTGCTATTTCAGATACAAGAAGGTTGTGTTGTCAAAGTGAAGATACCCGTATTGATGGTGAGTTAGATAGTTCTTACTAGATAAGTTTGTCACATATAAAATGCATATTAAAGGGTTTTTTTCTTCTATTTTTCATGTATCAATATTTTTCAAAATAAAAGCAAAAGCCAACGAGTTGCCAAGAATATTTTGAAAATTATGGTCTTTCAAACATAGTTTTTGCTATAATTTGATTTGTAAAGGAAAATATCATCAATATCCACCAATATTATATTTGATCTATATATAATTTTTAAAAATTCTCAAGTATTTTTAAAATACAGACTAGAATGAACAATACTTAGAATGGATGAAAATCAAACTATTTTACAAAAGTGATAAAGTTGATGATTGTTATATCACTAGGCCTGGAAACCAATCTGAAAAAATGAATGTATGTACCGAAATATATGTTAGGGACTCCCATGGAGAGTTTAGTATTAAAACTGTCAATCATATTTGAAATAGCCATGCACCACAGAATGATTTTACAAAATTTTTGAAATTATTTGAATTTGAAGTTTTTGAGTGGAAGTTCTCAGTATCAGGATGACTTTTCTATGTTTACTGATCAGTGCAATAATCTAATGAAAATTATGTCTCCTCCCACTTTGGTGGGGACATATTGTTTTTGGCCTGTCCTTGTTCCCTGTGTGTCCGTCACAAATCTTGTCAGCGCAACTCCTCTGAAACTACTGATCCGATTTTGACGAAACTTTAACATGTAGCAAGGACATCATATGTAGTTATGCACATTACCAGGGAATTATATCCCTTTATTTTGTGTGAGTTATGTCCCTTCGAACTTAGAAATTTGCCTGAAATCTTCCTAAATAACCTTGTCAGCGCAATCCTCTGAGAACTACTGATCTGATTTTGACGAAACTTGACATGTAGCAAGGACATCATATGTAGTTGTGCATATACCAGAAAAATTTGATCCCCTTATTTTGTGTGAGTTATGTCCCTTCGAACTTAGAAATTTGCCTGAAATCTTCATAAATAGCCTTTTCAGCGCAACTCCTCTGAAGCTACTGCTCCGATTTTGACGAAACTTGACATGTAGCAAGGACATTATTTGTAGTTGTGCATATTAACAGAAATTTTGATCCCCTTATTTTTGTATGAGTTATGCACCTTTGAACTTAGAAATTTACCTTTAATCCTCATAAATAACCTTGTAAGAGCAATTCCTTTGAAACTACCGATCACATTTTAAGAAACTTGATATGTAGCAAGGAAATCTTATTTAGTTGTGCGATATTACCAGGAAATTTTGATTCCAAATTTTTTTGGGAGTTATGTCCTTTGAACTTAGAATTTTGCCAAAACTCCTCATAAATAACCTTGTAAGCGCAACTGCAAATGACAGCGCAGGCGGGGGGGGGGGGGGGAGACATATACTTTGCCTCCAAAACAAACTTTAATTAGACTTGTTGTAAATCCGCTCCTCTACGATACGCTTCAATACAACATCTAACAACTTCCCTTACGAGGTCATCTCAGCATGGCTTTTGTTTGAAATATATCAAGCAATGAAAATTGATCAACGACGTCATGAATCGACCAATGAAAAGAAATATGTGATATGATTATCGATCGTCATTTTAAAATGGTTTCGCTCATTGTAAAGGCTACATTTTCGCTAAACTCAACAGCTGGAAATTTTGCAAAGTCTACTTGTTCGTAAGGATTGTGTGGCAGTTTTATCGACTGGATTTGGTAAATCAATACCCTATTAACATTCGGTCAACCTCGGCTGATTCCGGAACCATTTCCAACCTTGGCTGTATGGCAGTATTTGATATGCGTATCCGCCGCCTTACATATACATTTGTGACCCGACCGCCTGTTAACTGCATAGGTAAAACACAACGCTACATTGAAATGGTCACTAAATAAATCTTAAAGATGATGTCTATTCAACATTGTCAAATTGCTAACATTGTTATAAAAAACAGTTACAGACATTGAAAATTTTATATGATTGCCAAAATTGTATTTCAACACGTGTAAACAGTAAACACATGGGCGCAGCCATTTTCTCAATGGTGTTTTACATAATACAACTGAGGTTAGTATGAGGTACGAATATTCCGAGGTTGGCCGAGTGACCTTATGAACTGCTTAATCCATTTATCCAGTATGGACGATAAGACGGGAATATTTGCAACCATTTTACTTGTGTTTTATACATTTGGTTGGAATAACTCGTTGCGAGAATATTATCACACCTAATATTATTTAGGTAGATTGCTGATTGCTTAATGCAAATGTTCAGTCTAAGATGACCTCTAATGGGGAGTTGTTAGATCCTTTGTGTAGCTATGGTATATGAGAGGATCATAGAATCTAATTTTAATTAGATTGAGAAGTACATTTTCAAAAGTTTGATTCATACTTCAGATATTGAAATGGGAGATCCAATGATTGTTATTCCAACTGACCAAGGTAAGACAACACCTTTTACATGTTATCTTTTATTCAAAATACATATCGATATTATTCTATGACTGGGTGGAAGTGTTCCAATCCTTGACAATCAGATTTAATGTTTTGTTACTAGTGGTTTATAAATGTAATCATATGAGATATTAGTTTATATGATGAACCTCGCAATTTGCCACTTCATGAATGGAATACTGAATATAGAGAGTTGGAAACAAATTCAATCATATTGAAACTGCGTAAAACTAATACCCCCTCAGGGCACATTGGATAGCTGGAAAAAGAGAAGTTTTGCTCATTGAAAAACGAATGATTTTCTTACGCCCGTCTTTATGTTATGGCATTGTCCATCCATCCGGCGTCGAGCGTTCCATTGTCCATCCCAAATAATTTGTCCGGGCCATAACTTCTGACACCCTTCGTAGATTCATGAGATTTAAATATTTCACAGAATTGTTGCCTTGGACCCAATGAAGTGTCATGACCTTGAGCCAAGGTTATTGGTGAAAGGTCAAGATCACTATGCACATAATAAATTAAACCTTATCCGGACCATAACTTTTTACTGAGTGCATGGATTGGAATAATATTTCACAAAATTGTTGCCCTTGACTCAAGAAAGTCACTGGTCAAAGGTCAAGGTCGCGATACACATAGTCATTTTTGACATTGTCAGGGCCATAACTTTTGACTGAGTGCATGGATTGGAATAATATTTCACAGAATTGTTGCCTAAATCGCAAGAAAGTGTTATGACTTTGAATCATGGTCACTGGTCAAAGGTCAAGGTCACAATGTACATAATGGTTTTTACTTTGTCTGGACCATACGTTTTCACTGAGTGTATGGATCAGAATTTCACAGAATTGTTGCCCTGCACCAAAGGAAGTGTCATGACCTGGAGCCAAGGTCACTGGTCAAAGGTCAAAGGCACATAGAGATTTTAACCTTGTCCGGACCGCAAGTTTTAATGGAGTGCATGGATTGGAATAATATTTCACAGAATTGTTGGTCTAGAGCCAAGGAAGTGTCATGATCTTGAGACAAGGTACCCACTCAAAGGTCAAGGTCACAATGCATATGGTGGTTTTACTATTGTCTGGGCATGACGGGCATATAATGCTACGTTGGCGTTCCCCTTGTTAAAGGGGCATGAATACGTTTTGAACTAAAATGTTCAAATTTTAGATTGCCAATTTTAATGTTTACAATGCTTGACTAAGGTTTTTTCTAATGGTCAGGAAAATTTTTTAAGTTCATCTGTTGACTTCCAAGTGAGATACTGCATTTTGTAAACAAGGCCCGAGCCATTATTTTGCTTATATATATTGAATATGCTACTAAACGTTCCATTTAAAGCAGATAACAGGTTCATTATAGACACAATTAAACAGTGTCTAGTGTTATCTCACATCTCATATTGTTTTAAACAAGATATGTTCAACGAAGCAATCTTTTTGTAAACATAAACAAGGCTTGAACATTGTTTACATCGCAAAGATTTGTGAGCGCTGTATCTTACTTGTAACTCAACATCTGACTTTCAAATTTTTGCTGACCACTAGAAATAACTTGATTAAGCATTTTAAACATCAAAATTGGTAATCTGAAATTTGAACATTTTTAGTTCAAAACGTGTCCATGTCCCTTGAAGACATGTTCTGGACAATAACAACACATAAGGAAAATATCGGTACCTTAAAAGTTTGTTTTAAGGACCCTCTCTACACTGCACACACAAAAGAACTAGTAATTTTATCTGCCCTTAGATCTAAATTGAAATATACAGTAATATTGTGGGTATTACCAAATTCTTAATCAGCTTTAAGTATTATTAACATGTCAATAGGTAAAGATAAGTTAACTGAACTCATTATTTGCATGTTTGTTTCATTTAAGTGAGCAATGGGATTCCTTTTCATCAATACTTCATTACATTTGAACATTTTTTCTGGGGTAAATGTCCCAGACCACATATTAAAAACTACTTAGAGAAACTAAATATTAACAACTTAATGGGATTTTATTTTCTCAGTGTCTTAAAAACAATTTTCTTAGTGTGTAGAGGGTCCTTAAAAATAATATCGATCAAAGAACATTATAGAAAAAGTCTAAGTCGTAAGTCAAAAGACAGTAAAGGAGAATTTGTAGACGTACATTTCTTTGGGACAGGACATGTTAGGTAATTCACAAAGGCTGCCTTTGTAATTCACCTAACATGGAAGGGCTTCACAATGAAGGGTCTCTGATCTCATTTTATGTCAACGACTTTTTGTCTATTAGAAACACAAAAAAGCGAAGTTAACGTTGTGTCAAACGTAATCAGAAACAATATGAATGACGCGAAATATAAGTCTCCGAAAATTTTACTTCGCAATTTTAACAAATTAAAGCAGGCATTATTTTTTAATAATACACGAAGGTTAGTTGACTTTAACTGACAATTACCTTTCCATTAACTTGAACATTTTATAGTATTCACTTGAAGTTAACTATCAGTTTAAATTATCTAACTTTTGTACAATTACATCTAAAACTTATCATATAATTAAAGAAGCACATTTACTTGTAATATTGTTTTTATCTTTGCCTACATATTTTGTGGCTTTTATCCTTTAAAACAGAAGATATCGCTACATGAGAACTCTTTCCTAAAAATTCCATTGAACTTTAGAATTCGCAAGAGTAGCTTTCTGGTTTTATAATGAAAGTAAATCATTGCTTTTAATTTTGAATCAACATTACTTATTGAAGTTTCCATTTTTTCATAAATATATATAAGATATTCTCTATACTTCGTATAAAATCGCCAAATTTTAGGATAAAATTTGTAATAATTATGGTAATTAAAGTAAGTGTTTTAATAAGTTAGGACCTTAGCACATGTCTGAGGTCTACCGTAATATATTGATTACATTTTTAAAACGACTTGATGAAAATCCATGGTATTTATTAATTATTAGAAATTTATTACACTAGTACTAATTCCTATTAAATAATCTTTTGAACAATAGGTTAGAAGGGGCCTGGGTGAAGGTATGAATCAATTTTTGCTAGCTAAGCGGAAACGTACAAAGCACTTTGTTTTCCTTTTGGTACATGATTTGGTGGTGGCATAATTGAAACATAACGTGGGTTATTCATGTTAGTTTCAAACTCAATACCATGTTCTTGGAGAAATAGAAAATAGTTTATGTCCAAGTATCATTTTGAAAAAGGGCATTCTAAGTTTTTAAGAACTTGTTTCCAATCCTTTTGTTTTATACTATAAAATTGGTTGTATACAAATAGGCGAAGGTAACATCGTGTTAAACGTAATCATAATCCAAAAAACATATGAACATGTATACAATATAACAATAAAATATGTTTAATCTTTTTGACACTTTTCTCCGCAACTGTAAAATATCAAAATAATTCGATGGTAGCATTTGATAAGATGGCCTGCATTAAGGTTTCAGTTATTGGGATGAAAAGAAATGGACAAAGTTTGAGAATTCCATCCATAATTCACAATTGTAACTTGATCTCTAAAGGTATAGCTTGCAGTTTTGCTTGCAAATTTTCATACTTGAGATTTAGCATCGCAAGTTTCACAAGGGAGTGGAAAAATCCAGAAATAGTGTTCATGCTTCAACTTCTGGACCACAACAGGGTCAAGTGACTAAATAATGACATACTGTTTGATTGGCTATAGATAGTACTTGTATGTGTTTTCAATCGGGGTTGGGCACTTGGGTTTGGGGAAAGTGATTCACTGTAGTGTTAGCGTATCACAATCTTTACATATGTAAGGATTGTGATAATCTCACGGATAAAAATGTAACTGTTATACACTCCGCACATATTGTCCATTAATATTTCATTTAGAACTCAAAATTGCTAAAACAAAAATATATTTTTTCTAAAGGATTCAAATACAATGCAAAATTATTACTTACTAGTATGCAGTATATTTTAACAGATTGTATTAAAGGATCAGTACACCTCATTTTGGTGATTTTTTTTTCTTACCCCGAATCATCCAATTCAATCCTACTAGTAGTCAAATAAAGAGGTGTGAATGATGAAATGACTGCATGTGTGTCGAAAGTTACTCTAGGAAACAACTTATAAAGTAAATAATTTTTTCTCTTGGAAGCCAAAAATCAAAGGGACATAATTTAAAGATCGTAATTGTTTCAGATTTGGAAATTAATACAGATAAATAGATAAAATTGTTATTTTGAATAGAAGATTACTTGTATGGGTCATTTGGACTCATTTTAATTCTTTTAAAAAATGTTGACAAAATGAGCTGTACTATCCCTTTAATTCCATTTTAGTATATGTGCTATGAAAAGTATATGTATTACTTTATAACCAAAATATTACAAGATTGTTTCCTTTCGTATTAGCGCTTTTATTCTATTTATTGTCTTTTCGAAGTAGGAGATGATTTCCTTGTTCTTGGTTATGTTTTCTTTTTATAGTTCATGGCGTATGTGTAGAAGGACATAGAAGGAATATGCATGTATCAATGGTGTATAAACTCTTGGGATATCTACGCCATAATTTGAAAAAAGAACTAAAAGTGTGTGACTTGAAGGAGCAACTTATCATCTATTCAGCATCCTTGAATGAACATTATAACAAAACTTTGTGGAATGACCTCAACAATGTAAAAGATACTGAGGACTATGATGAATTAGAAATGAATGTCGTGTTTGCCTTGCTGATGAATTTGTGCAGCAACGTTAAGCCCCCGACAACAGATTGGGGTTACAAGCCTCGTGATGACGATTTTTCTACTGGAGCTGACCTAGAGAGGATTCGTACAATATGGAATGATTACTGTGACAACCACTGTAATGTTCAACAGCTTAACGATGTATATAGAAGAATGACTGAGAAATATGGAGAAAATCCCACTGAAACAAGATCAGTAAATCCAGACGAAGATGAATTCGAGGACATTAAAATTAAAATTAATGGTAAGAAGTTGTTTGATGTGTGGTTAAATATTGATACATGAACAGTCATACACATATATATTTGTACTTTAAAAATCACTGTGAACTAGAGCTCAGGGTTGCTTTAAATCAGTATATGAAACTGCAAGGAGTGAAAATATACACATGTATGTAAGATATCAACTTTTCATATTCTAATTTCAGTTGTTCGTTTGAAGAAAGATTGCCATGTTGATGATGGATATGTTGTGACAGAGAATATAAAGTCAGCTCTGAGGCTATTGGATAACTCAGATATCGTCATTTTTAGAGGCGTCATTGGTTGTGGGAAAACAACTGCGATGAGGTACATACAGGAAAAGTACGAGGAGAAGGGATGGCGAACCGTTTGGTTAGAGGAGTATGTTAACGGAGATGACCAGGTGGAAAATGAAATAAAGGAAACATTGATCTGCTGTGACAATCTGTTTGGAACATTTAGCTGTGATGTGTTTTCATTTGAATCTGTAACCAGATTTGAAGATGTCATAAAACGCAAGAGAGAAAGCTACAAAGGACATTTAAAAGTTGTATTAGGTATACATCAACATGTCTATGATGAAGTCTTGAAATTAGGTAGACCGCAAATGTTTGAAAACAAAAAATCAGTGGTTGATATGGATACACTTCGTAAAGCAGAACTGTTATTGGTTTGGAAAGAGTTGAAAAAGGAGGGTCACTGTGTCCGTGATCCAAGCTGTTACTTTAAAAACATCGAATTCTCCTCCGTGTTCACAAAACTGTCCCTGAACCAAGGAAATGTAGGGAGTCCATTATTACTGTCTATGTATACTCACCACCACGAACTGTTCGCTGATGACGACTTCACGAAGTCTCCAGTAACAACGCTAGTGTATCTGTTTCAAAGAATGAGAGTGGAGAATAAGGAACTATTCTACTCTCTTGTTTACATTATGTTTGTAAGAGTGC
>CAJDSM010035284.1:0-16040 GCA_903981925.1 Ostrea lurida | reverse complement strand
GTTTTGTAGATTTTTTTCAACAGATGCACATGTTAGTCGACAATACGGCTAGAAAATGCCAACCCCCAAGTCGTGATTGTGTTTTATGTAAAAAGCAGTAAAAGGGCAAGCCAAAACGTTAGTTGAGCAAATATTTAAATACCTTGCTTCAGCAACACAGGATTGCAGTAGCAAAATACTCAATAATATGTGATAACTGTTGAATAAGAGTGAGTAAAGATCAGAATATATAGAGCGTATCGAAAGAAAAGTCATTAGTATAGCTTTCTATCATTTCGGGAAGTAGCTGGACATGTGCACTTTGTAGGTCTGTTGTCACAAAAAACCACATTCCTACATTCAAATGAATAAAAATTGTATCTAATATCACGAAGATTGGATGCTAAGTATCTCATATACCTCGAATACTTTATCGTCAGACACACGCTCTTGTCAGGGTATACATTTAGTGACTGACTGTATCACATACAACTTGGGTTATCTTTCGTTGATTTTCAGTTGTCTTTCCTTTTTAAAAGTCCAAGTAGTAAGCTGGGGATTGGTAGTACTTTGTGCGCCCTGTTTCTTACATTTGGCTCCTGTACCCCCCTTCTTTCCTTCAGAAATATTGGATACGCTAAACTGATGAATGAAGGTGATCTATTTGCCAATGACCTATATAAATGACCTATATAAATGCACAGTATTTTATACGTACGTTGTATACAGCAGCGTATGATACTGAAAACTGTATATGACAACGTTCTAAAAATAGGAAAAGCAAAACATTGAAAAAAAAAATAAAGCGTGCGGAGAGTGAAGTGAAAATACACGCGGTGCATTATACACAGATCAGTCAGTAATTTTACCTAAATGATAATGCAGAAAATATGAGCATTAACATCTACATAACATTTTGTAAAGTTAGTTCTAGGTGGTTTGCTAAGTGTATTTATCAATACATTAGAATTACAATAATCTTACATGTAAGGAGAATATTGACTCTTAGAGTTCGACACTTAATTTATCTTTTTAGCCATTAATATACGTTAAATGTATTAATTACAAATTTTAAAACTTTAGTTTTAGCTGGATATATCTATCTAAATAATAAATATTTATTCAAATCATTTAATTGATATCACTCAGTGACCTTTCAGTCGACTGAATGGGACGTACATTTCAGTAACCATTCAGTCACCTTTCAGTTACTATTCAGTCCAAAACAAAAACATCAAAGGTTAAACATCAAAGCCTTCTAACAGGGCGCCGTACGGAAAGCAGACGCTACTGCCATTTATTGAGAAAAGGCCGATTAACAAAGACGTGTAAGTATTATTTACTGCATTTCTGATAGGATATGATTTTAAAAGAAATTTTATATTATTTTATAATATTTATTCCAAGGTAGTTCTGCAGAATATGAAAACTATTTTCTCTACCTTAATAAGGCAATTTTAACCACACCAAACACTCAAATATGGCAATAAGTTTATTCTAATACTTGGAACAAATTCAGCTGATTGATATTGCTGGAGGGAATAAAATTCGATTTATTGCAGCTCACAATTTTTCAACTTTATTCGTTAACTAATTAGTAAAACTGCAAATTACCATTATCAGTAAAATGACATTTGATTTTTCCGTCATTAGACAAGAAAACTTATGTTAGGGTAGATCTCTATATCGTCATAATGACTGACTTCCCTTCGAAACATGGATGAAAATATCACTATCAGGGTTATACATCAATTCATTTCAAATATTTATAAATGCCTAGCTTAGTGGCCCAGTAAGTTGTCTTTTGAACTGCAGATCGTTGGTTCGATTCCAACAGGGGTTTTATTTTTTTTCAATTTTATTTCTTCTATAAACTGGCATTTTTTTTACGGAACTTAGATGTGAATTGAATCTTTGATTTTCAAAATATTTGTTTAACATATCTTCTATTTTTCAACCACATCAAATTTTTCTGCTGTAGCATTCCACCTTAAGCAGTGGCTGATTCGAGACTTTGTCGAAAAAGGGGGGGGGGATTGAAAGAGGAGAGGCCTCATAGACTGACTAGTTTGGGTTGAATCCAAAAAGACAGGGGGCCAACAGGAGATAAACCCCTAGATGCCCCTGAATTTTAGGGCTTTTAAAGTAAGTCTGTTTACATGTACCCCAAATAATCAGGGGTTTTTTACCACGTAGAATCCCATGAAATACTATAACTAAAAACAAATGTCACTTTTAGAGAAATTCAGCGCATGAAGGGATCATTTATCTCCTTTACCAGTATTGTGCGCAGTGTGGTTTGGACAGGACCAGGAAGAACCAACCCTTCATCGGTGCTGTACCAGCAGGGAACTTTGAGATGTCCTGTACATTGCTATATGTCTCTACGTATGTTGGTGTGTGTAAAAGAATATATTTGATTGTTAATGATGGACTTCTGTAGAAAAATATTCACCCAATAGACTGCCAAGAGCAGTATTTTCCTCCGCGGAGTTTACAAGGAGGAGCGCCCCGCCGTCACTAGCACATTGAGCTTTGATCTCGTTTCCAGGTGCAGATGGTGAGAACCTGTAGAACTTAATACATCCGAGCACGGGGTCATTGGCGTAACCAGGCGCTGTGCATGTGTCCACTTGAACTTGAAAAAGAAAATGCATTTCTTTAAGTTTTGTGATTTCCAATTTCACAGGGGGACATTTCCTCGTAATGATATCCTAATGGTTTGAAAAAAAAGTGGCAGCTCTTATATCATCTTTTATCAGGAATCTCACTTCATAACACCATGGATCATATGGATTTCAAATGTTCTTTTATTCAGAAAATACAAATAGCTTTGTGGATGAGAATATAGAAGACTATATATCGCACCACCTGCCTCATGTATATCAGGCATTTTCACTTCAGAAATTCTAGGTATTGTAACAGGCTGGCCTCTTTCAATCCTCATCACTCGAAATCACAAGTTCCAATTGTTATGATTTGACTAAAGGTAATCCCGTTAACTTTATTTCGACTAAGAGCTCACGGCGGGTGTGACCGGTCAGCAGAGGATGCTTAATTTTTTATGGCACCTGATATTACCTTCGCTTTTGTCGGAGGTCCGTGTTGCCCTACACTCGATTTTGTATGTTTTTTTTTATTATAATTACGTTTGACACGATGTTAACTTCGCCTTTTTGTATTCATTTATACAAACAATGCACAACATCTGCGTTGGTCCATTATAAATCAATGTCTGATCCATCATAACCTGTAGAAAATCTCAATTTTTCACAAGGTCTGATGAGTGGTGAGATATAGCACAAGGTTTCAAAGGAAATAACTTATCATTGTGGAGTAGAAGGGAATAAAAGGGGAATAACTCTAGCAAAGAAAAATCACTAGGAATGGCTGTCAGAAATAATCATCACGGCAGTCATAATAATTACAATATTCAATGATACTAAGTTGTCAGGAATTTACTTGTCAGGATAGCTATTATCAGGGATTACTTATCAGGAATGTACGTGCCAGGAATTACTTGTCAGGATTCAGCAGTTGTCAAGTAATTGTTATTTATCCAAATATTAAATAGAAAAGAAGTAATAGATATTTTCTTTACAATGATTATTGCCAACAGATTCATATTTGTACCTAAAGTTCTCTTCCTTAATTTGGCCCTGACACTGATGTTGCTTGTGGAAGCTATCTGCCTAAACTGATCTGCTTCCTCCCTTTTATAACTCCAGCAGCTAAGAATTAACTGATCAAATTACTTGGTTTTCCTGACAGTTCCTGACAGGAAAAGCTTCTCTCAAGGCAATGAAACTCATAACTTATTATAAAAATGCTACACAAAAGTAATATTAACTGATTTAACTAATATAATCGAATAACATGCATTATCAATTAATTGTAATATATGCTGATTCACCATACTATATTTTGTGACCTCACTACTACCAGAGGAAAGAAATATATTCTTGGGCATGTAAAAAATAGTTCCAGTAAAGTAACAATAAAATGGAACTGTCATGAAAACAACAATTAATTACTGAATCATATTTAAATCTTATCATTTGTGTTTATCTTAAATGGAACAATAACATTTAGTAACTAAAAAGGAAGTTTGCAAAACTTTAAATTAATGCGCCAACTTCACTGTTGATGATGTCATACAGTAGCAACCGCCAGGCACAAAGCTCTGTGCTCCTCAAATATTAACGTGTTGGATATTTAAATCAAACTGGATAAATCTAACAGTCTATGGAACAGTTCTTACATTTACGCACAATAATTAAGTCATTGATTATGAACAGTGTATTGCATTTCATTCATATAGAATATTCAAAACAAAAATAACAACTGGTCCTGGAAATATTAAATGAAACAATGACTTTCTATGAAAACTTTTATAGACAACGAGGGGCTGCTAAATCAGATAATTTTCATGAAAGACTTAAACAATACGATATTTCTTTGTTAATTGAATAGGAATCTGATAGCCTTGAAGGACAAATAACAAACTCCGAAGTTTTAAACTTTTTAAAACACATGGAAAATAAAAGTCCAGGCCCTGATGGTTTTACTCATGATTTTTTTAATTTTGTTTGGAAGGATATTGGCTTTTTTATTACTAGAGCAATAAACAATTCGAATGACTTGCAACAATTTACAGAGTCAAATAAACTAGGAATTATCACATGTATTCCCAAAGTAGAGAAACCAAAACAATTTCTGAAAAATTGGCGACCTATTAGTCTTTTAAATGTGTTTTATGAAATAGCATCAGGCTGTATTGCAGAACGCACGGAAACAAAACTAGATAAATTTAATTAATAAAGATCAAACTGGGTTTATAAGCGATAGATTTATAGGGGAAAATACAAGACTGATTTATGATCTAATGCACTATACTGAATGCATTGAAATACCAGGCCTATTGATGTTAATAGACTTTGAAAAGACTTTTGATATATTTATATACCAAACACTTGACCTTTTAATTTTGGACCCTCTATTTAAAAAATCGATCAGAACTTTCTACAATGGTATCAAATCATGTGTCATACAAAATGAAATCATTTCAAAGTACATATTTCCTCAGAGGGGTTGTAGACAGGGTGATCCTATTTCTCCCCACCTTTTTCTGTTAAATGCTGAAATTCTTGGGATTCTAATCCGAAATAATACAGATATTAAAGGTATAATAATTGAGGGTGAAGAATATGAACTTTCACAATATGATAAACGTTATTCATATAGCCGTGTTGATCGTGGTAACTTGAAGAAATGCATATAGAATGATAACCCCATCTTTATGATCAACGATAATATATTTACAGAGGCTAGATTACGACCCTAGCAGTTCTTCATTAGGTCTAAAGAAAATCATGTTCACAAAAGTATACATATGCACGATGTTTGTACAACAATTCGAGCCAAATTGGGGTTGTGGTATGACTTCAAATGCCATGTGTAGGTAATTGGTAACATAGTCCAAGGGTTTAGCATACATGAGAGGTAAATTTGCAGAATGTTTATACAACAATTGAGAAAATTAGGTAGGATTAGAATAGGCTTCAAGTGCATGTACATGTACATGTATTGGTAAAATGTTAGATTAACATCTATTGTCTCTATTTAGTTCATTGTTTTTACAGTAAAATTTGGCAAACTGGTTTTGTTCCGTGACTCTTCTTTGTCTAATGTCATGTAATTGTGGTATGGATAGAAAAATCATTGTTGATGTAATCGTATTAAATTTATAATGTGAATACATGTATATATGTGAAAGAAATAAACAAGATTAAGCAAAAAAATATATTCAAGACTCAAGAGTAACTCTATTGGTACTGTATATTACAGTCAAAAGCTCGAGAATCCCATTTCTATCTAGTAAAAGTATATCATTTCTACTGAACTCTTCGAAACATCAATCTAAAAGTAAAACGCGCTTGAACTTTCTGAGACATGTTTAGTTTATAAAAGTCAAGAAACAATATAAAAAAAAACCATGTATTAGTCATTGCTGTTTTGACATACACTTGTGCGATGGTATCAAATCATCATTATGGGCGAGCATCCCTAAACGCTCAAAGAGAAATAGCTGATTACAACAATCATTCTTAATTTATATATATATTGAAATACAAAAAGGCGAAATATAAAGAAGTCAACTCATTTAGTTAAGATTTCCATACCTGTATTTGATGGGGTTGGTATAAGTGCAATAAGAAGAATGCCGGTTAACAGAGCTATTGCACTGGGCGACCAAGAGTAATATCCAGCTACAAATAAACAGCGGGAATAGAAGACATACATATAAATGATTACAAAATACACATAAAAACATAATGTTACATGGTATACAGTTCAAGCTCATCTCTTATATCATAATCCATGCTATGCCATACACATCCCATAACATGAATAGAAGTATAAATTGGCGAAGTAAACAATGTGTTAAACTTTGCAATCGTCAACTTTCCCTTTCTATGTAGTAATATACCACTATCACCTGCTTATGGTGTGTATATCTCGCAGTTGATTCGATACGCAAGAGCATGCTATGCGTATGCTGATTTTTTAAAGCGAGGCCAACTACTAACAAAAAGTTGAAGTTGCAGGGTTTTAACGAATCTCGTTTAAAGTCATCATTTCGCAAATTCTACGGTCGCTAAAATGACCTTGTTTGCGATTACAAATTATCACTAAGGCCTACGTTGACTGATTTGTTTCATACTATTTGTTAGACTGTCATTTTCTTACTAGATTTGACTACGGGTAATCCCGTTTACTTTATTTCGACTACGGGCTCACGGCGGGTGTGGCCGGTCAGCAGAGGATGCTTACTCCTCCATGGCACCTGATCCTCCCTTCGCTTTGTCGGAGGTCCGTGTTGCCCAACACTCGATTTTGTATATGTTTTTTGGATTATGATTACGTTTAACACGATGTTACCTTCGCCTATTTGTACTTATTCATAGTCACAAAAACATATATACAATGTCAATTAAAGGTAGGGCAACATGGACTTCCTACAAAAGCAAAGGTAGGATCAGATACCATGGAGGAGTAAGCATCCTCTGCCGATCGATCACACCCACCGTCAGCCGAAACAAAGCAAAAGGATTACCCGTCGTCAAATCTACTACAAAAATGACAGTCTAAAAAGGGGATGAAACACATCAGTCAACGTATGACTTAAACCCCATTCATACGACGACAATTTACATATGTATGTAAATTTGCACATGAATAAATATACTCACATAAGTAAAAGTATATTTGCTACGCGTTCAGACGACATGCAGATAATGTAAGTAAATCCTGATAAAAACTCATTTGTAAAATAGCGATTATTCAAACCAATGTCCTTTTCTTAGAAAAAGGATATTTCCACATTATCTATTTCTAAGCGCAGGAATTATGATAGGATGTTCCAGAACAAGAGATGTTTGTAGGATAGATCGTTCTACCGAATGGTACGACAGCACGATCCTTGCAGGTTTTAATAATCTGTATGAACAAACTTCTTACAAAATTATTTAAATTGCAATAATATTAAATTAAAAAAAAGATCTGGTATTTCGGTAGGTGAGAGAGGTATTTCGGTAATTTTAGTTACCCGGAAAAGACACTTCCTTCAAAGTTTGTAGAAAACCGGATGTGTCAGTGCGACATGAATTCCCCCGCTTACAGTAAAGTCCAAGAAAATTCGTAAGGTTAAATAGAAAGCAGTATTTATTTTCAAATTCAAGGGTCAACTCAATACCTATATCCACGAAATCAGTTCAATATCTTGAAAGGCATTCAGTGACACATCAAAAATACTGAAATTACAGGCAATCTGCATACAAAAAGACATTGCTTCAAAGTTAAAGGGGCACAACTCCATTAAGAATCACTGAACCGAAACGAAACTTGAACTTTTCTGTAACTCATCAATTGCAATATACACCTACATACAAAAATGAGTTCAATATCTGGAAGCGTGTAGGAAAAAAGTCCGGAAAACAGGGCATAACAGTAATTTTTGAAACTTTATGTGACACAACTCCATCGAAAATCAACGATCCGAAACGAAACTCATACTTGATCTGTAACTTAATAATATACACTTGCAAACAAAAAAGAAGTTCAATATCTCAAGGGGTGTAGATAAAGTGTCTTGAAAACTGCTCGTTGCGGAAGAACAGAAGGACGGAGAAGGGTAAAACTATACGCCCGACCACTTTGTGAAAGGGGCATAGCTAAGGAATTCTATGGTACCTGCCCCGCAGACTGCAGAGGTTCCGTTGAATGCAAATGCATATGTAAGTAAATTTACTGTGCGTTTACACGACAAGAAATACACATAGGCGCAGAAAATTTGCTTTAATATATGAGCAAACGTTAATTTGCACCTAACCTTGACTAGATGCAAAATAACTTAGGTGTGCATGATTAGCATATAAGTAAATCCGTTCATACGACAAAAAGTGCACACATTAGTAAATTTACACATAAGCAAAAATACTTATGTATGCAAATCGTGTCGTATGAATGTGGTATTAGTAATAATTTGAAATCGCAAAAAAGGTCATTATAGCGACCGTCAAATTTGCGAAATGATGACTTTAAATGAAAGGCATATTACATCATATCATTCACCTCCAATCGCTCAGCCTAGTCTCGAGATTATTAAAATACACCGCATACCATACAAATTTCATTCCATACCATTAAATCATAAAAATGTAAATTTATAAGCACGGATTATTTTTTGTCGTTTCATATTTATTTTCCCATTTACACAGAAACTTTCAGCAGCTCAAAACATTTGATCTACATATGTCGCTGAATATCATCATTAGAAATTAGATTCACGGATCTTTCGACTATAGCCATCAAAACAGGGGGGGGGGGGGCCCGTGCTGGCAGTATAAACGTCCTTAATTCTACAGTCTGGACGTCATAAAAGAAGGCCAGAAGTTGTGGCAAAAGAAGGTCAGAAGTTGTGGCACTTCCCCTACAGTAGTGTCTGGATGTGCCAGCAATCTGCAGGAGTGAACATCTGGGTAGGGACGTAAAACAAACAAAACAACCTAAAGATGCATTTTCTTCTTTCAAATATATGTAGTATCTCTTTACACTAAGTAGTAAATATTCTANAATCTGGGGTTGGACGTAAAACAAACAAATCAACCTAAAGATGTATTTTCTTCTTTCAAATACATGTATTATCTCTTTACACTAAGTAGTAAATATTCTATAAGTACAGTTGAACGTCAGTTTTTCATACATCGATTCATCAATTACCATTAGTATATGATAGTGAGTAAAAAGTCCAACTACATTTTAACCCTAACTAGTCCAGGCGATTTGTGCAGATTTTTGGCAGAAATGCTCAAAAGGTGATAAAAGCATGGAATTTTGCATGGTGGTAGTTTACATCATTACAAGCACTTTCAGAAGTAGACCCAACCCAAAAATCCAAAATGGCGGGAATGGCGGCCATTTTAAAAAACGCATATATACCAAAATGATAGAAAAGTCATATTTTGATGATTTAAAATGATTTTATTAGTTAAGTATATACTGGTATTTTTAATTATACCAAATATATATCTTCACAACATAGATCACTTTATAAGAAAAATGTCACTATTCAATGACGTTCATCTTGGAAAGTCCTTGAAATGTAAAAACAATCTTAATGGACAAAAATTACTCAATTGATGCTTGCATCATAACAAATGTTAAAGACATTACCAATAAATGATCAGCTTGAAATTAATAATGTTAGAAATAATGACCCATTTACTCTCTGACACAATTTTCACCACAATTGCAGAGTGTTGTACAAGTTAGTGTTGCCTCAACACATTTACATTTTCCACAACCATTATTGCTTTTGATCATTTATTTTGGTCACTCAAGCACTACTGACTAGAGTCACTAGAAATGGTGGTTATCAGTATACTTGTGTTTTATCGGAGTCTCAGGTAGCAAGTAATACCCCATTTCCTTTTAGATAGGATATGTTAGGTACTCTGGAGTAAGGGTGAGTTCAGAACACCCCTGTAGCCTGGAGGTTTTATCCTACTTCATGTCTCTCATAGTTTGGGGGTTGAAGTCCGTGTTGTACATTGCAAGCTCTCAGATTTTAGGAAATATAGCTTCTGATTCCATGCTTGTGAACCATGCATTTGTTCCCCGACACCCAGTCAGGGATATGGTGGACCATTCATATCTACAGCAGTCTCTACCAAATGCTATGGCGGATCCCAGATGTCACCGGCAAATGCCCTTATACACTTCTACGCTTACAGTCTGTCCAACCCGACAAAGATTTGGGAGGAGGACGTAGTGATTTCTTTAGGTCCAGGGCGCAGCAGTGCCTGGGCAGTTTTCTCGGGCAACAGCTACCCCTACCAGTATGCCCCAGCTTAACACAAAAAGGCAGCGACACCGCCAATATTCCTCTGACGCGTAAGGCTAGATGCAAGGATCTGCATTATGATGGCAAGGCTAGTTGGAAATCATTCTTGATGAAGTTTGTGAAGCTGGCTCGATCTCGCAGTCAAAATTGGACGGAAGATGAATAACATGATCACTTCTGCTTCTCTCTGGAGGGAGCCGTCGGTGATTATTACACGCTGCTACTGGATAATTATCTCACCCAACCTCAGCCTTGGAGAAATACTTGGGAAATTTGATGAGAGATTTAGGTCCTCAGCACCAGACATAACTCACCAGCTGAACTTTCAGTTGGCACCCAGTCAAGTAGAGAGGCTTTGAAAGAGTGGGCAAAACACATACTAACTTTGGCAACTCGGGAATTCCCGAGTCTATCTGATGTTTATCGCCAGGCACTGATAAAAGTTGTTATGGAACAGAGAATTGTGTTGCGGGGATTTATCCTCTCGACAGGCAGCCCAAAACTAAGACCCCAGACAGCCTCTTTTGATCGGATGCAAAATTTCCATTATTGCCGGAAAGAACAAAAAAAGGGTAGAGCGTCAAGGAACCCTTCTTTATACCTTGACTCCAGAAACATTCTTAGAGAGTTGTTGGACAGAATGCAGCTCATTAAAGCTGCTTTGAGGAAGAGTAAATGTTCCCGAGGGCGTTCTCCATCGGCACTTTGGTCTAGATTGAACTTTCGCGACTTGTAATAGGTGTGAAAAAGCTGGGAATTTCCGTTATGGAGATGCCCTGGCGACCATAAGTAAGAGGTGCACAAGGAGCTGGACGGCACCTCTACAAGAACAACCCCAGCCCCTGCGCTTCGCTCTAAAGCCCAAAGTTCAATTGTAGGTAGTTCTATGCCCTGGTCTGGATCCAATGATAGGTTTGAATACCTACAGAGAGTCCACTCAGTAGGAGAAATCTTCTTGTTGCCAAAACAACTGTGTGCTTCTTAAGAAGTCTGTCACTGTATCCTACCGAGGTACAGAGGCAGATGGTCATACAACTCAATACCAGACACCCACACAGGAAAAGAAACGTTCCTACATGAAACCAGTGTGCCGGAAGAAGTTTAACACAGCGCGCGCATTTTAAGGCATCCACCTTTTCAGTAGAGAGGATATGGATCGTGGTAGCAGCCCTGAGGATAAAGCTGGAGTTTGATCATCCAGGGATTCGGGAATGGACCCAAGAAACCAGGAATGGTGGGCCCGGGGAGGATGCCCCAGAGATAGAAGGATTATAGGGGAGGGCGATTGGTGCATCATCACTTGGTTAGGCGAGGCCATCAAAGGGATACACAGAGCAATTATGGGTTCAGGACCTACCTGCAAAGTCTGTGGTGAAAGTTGGAACATGAAAAGCATGCTAAGGATCTGGGTGGACATGTATGTGGTTCCCTTAAAGGAATCTATGTTGTTTGGTGTAGACTTCATGCGAGTATGTAAGGCAAAATTAGACCCTGAGCATGGCACTCTCTCCATGAAGGAAAGAAGATACAGGCGAACTTTGGCAGAGCGGAATCCCAGGACGAGTCTCAGGTTTGGTTGCCTGAGGCATATGTGTCAGCGCCATTTTCGTTGCCTTATGTCCTCCTCACTTCGATAGAAAGTTGGCAGATTGTAAGGTGGAACGTAGCATTCGGAGACTCTAAGATTCTGCTGATACCTAGCACTTTCCATGATAATGGGAATTCCTTTTGGATCTGCCTGGGGAGTCCCTTAGATCTAGTTACGACGTTGCAGAAAGGATGTGTAAAGGGTGCTAGTGTTGAACTTGAGCACCATGTTCCTGGAGAGGGAAGTTCATTCCCTGGCAGCGGGGATCCAGGAGAACTCCTATGGGTCTTGACACCGCAGGATGATCATTGGGAAATCAAGTTTTGGAGATTATGGGACACCCCGGGGGATATCCGCCCGGTCATATGGCGGTATGGACTAGGGATGTTAAGTAACCAGACAACTAGAGTTTCTCTGGTGCCTTTGGGCGTACATGTACGTGGGGCTGAATGGTGGAGATGGTCGTTTTGATCGGGACGTCCCCTTCAAGACACGATCCGGACTACTCCGACCCTATTTAGACTGACACATGTCTCCTTCTGTTTTTTCTTTGGTGGGCTTCGGTTCTGCCTACCTTGTATTTACCCTGGAGGAGTGCTACTGGCACTCTTAGGCTATGGACCATTTCCTTTCGGAGAAAACGTGGGGAGTGTGATTGTTGGATGCGAGTCACTTTTGGAATGATTCGCCCGATAACCTAACTGACGCAGGTCGTACGCGGGTTTTGGGCACGACCTAGGTGCAAGTAACATTAGATGCCTCGATATTATCACTTTTAAGGTATCGAAAACAGAGAAATAAAAAAATCGTCTTCCAAGATGGTTGCCATTCAAGATGGCCACCTGTTATATACATTTTGGACACTTTCAATGGTAAACCTAAATGTATGTAATATGTCTATAAAATTTTGTCCAATATAGTCAAGGCGTTAATTTTTGAAAAAAAATCTGATTTATGATTATTATTGCCGCATTTATTTCAAAATGGTCACATCCGTGGGGATCCGGGTTAGAATAGGTCCTCAGCATCCCCGGGTGTGGCGTAAGAGGCGATTGAATGGGGTGGTCATTCGGATGAGACCGCAAAAACCGAGGCCCCGTGTCACAGCAGGTGTGGCACGATAAAAATCCCTCCCTGCTCAAAGGCCCTGAGTGCCGAGCATAGGCCTAAATTTTGCAGCCCTTCACCGGCATTGGTGACGTCTCCATATGAGTGAAATTTTCTCGTTGGGATGTAAAACAATAAATAATCAATCAATCAAAATGGTCACAAAAAGCCGCCATTTTGATTTTTTCGATTGGGTCCACTTCTCATATTTAGGGTGTGACCGGTCAGCAGAGGATGCTTACTCCTGCATGGCACCTGATCCTGCCTTCACTTTTGTCGGAGGTCCGTGTTGACCTACACTTGATTTTTGGGACTGTGATTACCGGTACGTTTAACACATTGTTTACTTTGTTAATTTATATTTATCACATTCTGAGCATTTCTTTTCACAAATCGCTCGGACTAAACATCTTGAACCCTTGGAAACTTTTTTTTTTCGATCCAATTGGGTTCGAAATAGCGAGGTTTGGTTTAGCTACATATCTGGAAATGTACTCTGAAAAAAAATATTGGGACAGAGCAGAGAGGTAGACATCCAAAAGGCATCTCTTATAACTCCTTCTATTTACGGCACACAGAAAAAAGGTACACGGTTGAGGTCTTGTATCGTTGTACTCTTGTATCGTCATTTCATCCAATCAATATCCAAAAAAATATCTAACCTTTTCCTTTATCATACACATTTCCAAACATACCTTAAAATTTTCATTAAAGCCTTATACAACCCGAAAACTCACATAGCTGTTGTGGTGATTTCATTTGTTCAGGTTGTCACCCAGTCCATTCAAACCCGGATCGTTTCCATGCTTGTGCTCTAACGTCTGTGCGAACTAATATCCCCACACATGTGTTGATAAAATTGTGCAGTTTAGTTTAAATCATAATTATTCAAATAGGTTTGAAAATCGAACTAAACTTTACATTCGTCTTTATTCTGTTCCCTATATCCACCACTCAGTATTTAAAAGGAATGTAAAGAGCTCAGACTAGGCTTTTGAATGATTTTTAATACTCGACTATTTATTCTACCTTTAGAAAAGGTTTCTTTTTTTCATTTCAATTAAATAATTGTGTTTTGTCATGAATTAAGACCAAATTCACAACTCATATCGAATAGTATGAAAAAGGTACAAATAGCAATGGACTTCGAATTAACAAAAATACCTAATATGGCTACGTCAACAAACGGATGTATTTGAAGCTGTGAGTTTTCGGAACGTATGGAGCTTTGATAGATATTTGGAAGTGTGTTTAGACACGGGTATTGTGGGAAAATATGTTAGGAATTTTGTATTAAATCTATGAGACGGTAATGCAAGAATACAACAATACAAGACTCAAGCGCGTGCAATTTTTTTTTTCTGCGCGGTAAATTGAAGCTTTTTTAAGGAGGGTATCATGTGGAGCTCTCTCATCTGTCTCAATATTTTTTCAGAGAGCTACGGTTCTGCAACCAGGTTTGACTGCATATGATAAAATATGCATGTATGCTATCTAATCTCGGGACTGCATTTTATCATTAACATTGAAATAGTAAGCATCTCCTGTTGACCGGTCACAACCACCATAATCCCATTATCTTGTTCAGGTAAACGGAGTAATCCATAATCAAAATCAGTGTGTACAGAACGGCTATGAAACACGTCAGACGGCATTTGACCCACTGGCAGGTTGTATGGGCAAAGCAGATCGTTATAATGACCATAAAACTTGCGAGTTGCTGCTTTTATACGTGACTGTTAAAATCACTATAACAACAACTTGCTTGTATTTACTGTAAAGGGGGAAATATTCGCGTGGGTTTTATTTTCGCTATATTCGCGATTACACTAATGATAGCGAAATAAAACCATCGCAAAGTGTTGTTTAATCTATTTGGGAGTGTGATTTTAATTAATTTTCTTTACTTTTTGCGGCATTTAAACTATCGCGAAATACCAAATTATAAAAATCGCGAAATTTTAGCCCCGCAAATTTAAAGCCATTTACAAGAATATTTCGATGCACAGTTATTGAAGAAATTGTAATTTAATTTTACAATATATGTTGATGTACTGTCAATNAGAGTATTTCGATTCACAGTTATTGAAGAAATTGTAATTTCATTTTACAATATATGTTGATGTACTGTCAATTTTATTTTAAGGGACATACTTGTTGAAAAAAGGAGAAACTTACAGAACGAGGATGACATCAACGCAGTTGTCACGATTCCAGCAGCCACCAGAAGTTTGCCATTGGTTGTAGCAGAGGTTGTCAAGACGATATGGTGGGAGAAAATGAATACAAGTAAAATACATTTCAGCCGTATGGACATCTTGTTGAAACCTATATAAAGTAAATACATAAGTTTAAATAATGATTAATGAAATTGAACGCTATATAGTAGTATAGAACAAAGTATATCTTGCCTACATGACGTCACACGCGGGTGTCTTGATCGTTGGCGATCGAGAACAATGTCAGTTTGTTTATATCGTCTCCATAAAAGATTTACGGTGTTGATATAAACTCCAAACTGCCTTGATTCTTTCCTTTGAATATCCCATCATCCCAATATCAACCAGACGATAATTATTAATCATGCGAGGTATATCTCAATCAAACTCTTATTCTAAAAACCATTGGTTTTTTTTCTGTTTCAATTAAAATCGTGGTTATACATGTAAGAGAAACCTTTGAGAGTTATAATATACGTCAATATTTTCATTAACCTTTGTTTTATTTAAGCGGTTTAAAAAATGTTAAATTTATGAAACTTAAAATACATCGTTTTGAATATAACCGAAAACGTTTTCATTTTTTCAATATCCATTCAATTCTATATTTTCACCTTCTTCTTGATTAATTTATGAAAATACTGTAAACAGAATAGGGAGAAGCATTACTGTAAACAGATTAGGGAGGGGCATTATCTTTTCTACATCTGCAGCTATTTTTCAAAAGCATGTATATATATTT
>CAJDSM010035283.1:5665-19008 GCA_903981925.1 Ostrea lurida | reverse complement strand
ACATTACCTTTAGAGTAGTTTATAGTATTTAAGCACTGTAATAGTAGTTTATGCAGTGTATGTATAAAACATTACTGTAATAGTAGTTATGTGAAAACTATTAACGTTAATTTAGACAGTTCATGTGTGATACGTGTAATATAAAACATTAGTAATAGTAGTGTGATGTGAAAACATTAACGTAATTTCAGTTATTCATAAGTTATGTTGTAATAGTATGACATTACTGTGATAGTTTGATTACAGTGTGTATGTTAAAACATTACCGTGATATCCAAAGTGCATGACCTCATCTCCTTATTCTCGTAATCAAGTTGTCCAATTAAGAAAATGCTCCCATCACTTGTAGTTTGGAAAAGCCCGTCACAGTCTACATGTCGTAATGGTCATACAATTGAAAAACATAAAAATCATAGTACAATGTAATAAATTATTAGCAAGACATTTTACTTGTTTGGTATATTGCGTGGTGGTGGTAGTGTATTGGTTGTTTGGAGGTCCTTAATGAAAACAGTGATGCTAATTTAGATGTACTGTATGCGACAAAAATGATTTTTCATCATCGATGTTTGAAGCCTAAAAGTCTAGAAAGCTAAGGACAATAAATATAGGGGATTTTATAGAAAAGTCCGAAAAGAAATATTAGAATTAGCTGACGAAGAATTCACAATTAAGTTAATTTATCAAATGCTATAATGATAATTAATCGCAATATACATCGCCCTCNTGTTTTTATTAGAGATAACCAACAAACAATACATGAGATTAAAAAAAAGTTATATTCACATTCTTTGATATCTTATTTTTTTAATTATTATTTATTCTTTTTCTCATATTCATCAATAAATATAATGAAAACATACATATTTTCACTTTCACACAGTATCTCACACTTTTTCACACTACATTCATTGATGTATCTTTACAAATTGAAATGAAAGCTATTTCCTCATGAATGTGTGGAATATGTGCGTATGAATCTTGATGAATTTACCTAATACGGCCATTTTTAGGGCTAGGAATATTCAAACAGAAATGAAAGTGATATGAAAAATGAGATAATTTTCGAAAATACACGCGAGTGTGAACATCACTTCCGACCACCAGCAGCGCTTCGTGAATTATGTAGGCATAAAATGCTAGTCCATTCCTTAATACATTTCAAAAAATGAAATTTATTTCTGAAATAAACACGAATAATTCAACAGTATCGATAATCATTCCAGGAGGAAATCTACCTTCCCGTGGCATCTTGTATGACATTTTGGCATTCTCGCCTTCGTCCGGGTCTACTGCTGCAAAATTGACATTTAGTCTTGTGCCGTTCTTGGCGTCCTCTTTAATGATTATCACACGAAGTCCTTTATCTATGAACTGTGGAGGATTATCATTAACATCTAAAATATCAATGATTAACTGCAAAAGACAAAAAAAAAAGCCAAATCAGTTCTATACGCAGTAATGGGGATCAATCAAATTCAAAATCGATTCTCATTGCAGGGAACTGTAACAATTTACCGCCCGATTCGAAGTAACATACATGTAAAACGAATTTTAAAATAAATCTTAATAACCATTTAAACAATACATAAGAGAAAAGTGTCAATCATGGAGAAGTTGGCCTGTAGAGACTCTTTTAAAATCAAACAAAAAGATGTGCAGGGGGGGGGGGGGCAGAAAAAGAGTTCGACTAACCTCAGCCAGTTTGCTATACTGTGGGAGTTTGGCCTGGATGATGAAGCGATATTGTCTCTGTTTCTCCCGATCAAATGATGTTCTAGAATGCTCTTGTTTCCTTTGTAGAGTGGTTGTGTTCACATAGAGAAATTCGTTGATGAGATAGAAATCATCGAGGATGTAGTTCGGCGTAAGAAATTCAACTCCTGATAATGTTGAGTTGGTTGTGAAGGTCATCAAATTGATAAAAGGAGAAGGAATTTCCACGTTCTCCGTCCAATTAAATCTGAGGTTTTCCGAAGGGAAAATATTAATAATTCTAAGGGAGGTGTCTTCATAAACGCTCACATTTAACGAAATCGTTATTATGCTATTGAGCGACGGTGTGCCCTTGTCGGAAATCTCTACTATATAATGATAGGTCCCGTTTTGGGGTTGTGACTGTACATTGGTCAATGACGACACTAGTCCCGTATCTTTATCCACTGACAAAAATCCACTAGCATTGCCACCAATCTCTTGGTAAATCAATTCTCCATTGACACCGGAGTCGTCATCCGTTGCTGTGATGAGCGCCACTAGCTTGGAACAGTTACTCGTTTTGCATTCTCCACTATTTAGGAATGATAAAACAGAACAACGTTTACCATAGAATGTACACACTTGATGACAGATGTGACGAATAAGAAGTATGCTTACCTGTAAAATGCTACCTCGAATTCTCGATCATCACTTGCTACTGGTGCGTTGTCATTTACATCGTCCACGGCAATGAAAATTGATGTAGTGGCAGAATAAGAGGGGTCGCCATTATCTGCCGCCTTAATTTTCACCTCATAATACTTTTTGCTTTTTTCATAGTCTAGAACTGGACATGAAAGTACACCATTTGAATCGATGAAAAAAATCCCGGTGGAACTGAAAAAAGAGAAAAGTGGAAATAACGACTGGTGATCAATCTCATAATTTCTAGACAGAACACAATATTGAACATATGGCAAACACGGACCCCAGGACACACCATAGGTGGGATCTGGTACTCAAAAGGAGTTAGCGTCCCCTGTTGACCACTGACACTTGGCCCAAGCCCAATATCGTGACCAGAAATCAAGAAAAGGAAATACTGTAGTACGATATATAAAGAAATTGAATATTGTAATTTTTTGGATGAGCAACTAATCAATTTCTACCTTAGTACAGTAAAGTTCAATTCACTATTTTTGCCTAGATCCCCATCTGCGAAGAAATACGTCATATTTGGAACCACTGTACAGTTAGAATTTTCTGGAACATTATATAATTTTCCACTGTTAAGAACTGTAGGTTCTTCATTGATGTCTGTTAAAATCACTTCTATCCTTGATGTATTAGAAAGTCGGGGATTCCCATTATCAAACACCGTGCAGTTGAAGACGTGAAGCGCCTGTGTCTCTCTGTCCAGTTTACGGTCCGTTTTCAATATTCCTTCTGAAGTGACACGGAAGTACTCCGAATCAACAGTGTAAGACAGTTCCTTATTTTCCCCAGCATCTGCATCAGTTGCGTTAAGTTGTCCTATTTCGTCATCTTTTGACACATTCTCTGGAACGGAAAACCTAGTACGAGAAATGTTTATTCTTGAATTAAAAAAAAAAAGATTAGCAAGTAAAATGTTTTAAAAAATGCAATATTATTTACACATATACAATTGTTTATTCGGGTATTGTTTTTTAAAAGAATGCAGAAAATAAGTGTGATTTGACTGTTTGAAGGTGTTAAAGTATACATAAATTTAACACAAGCAATGAATGTGTTACGTACGTTACACTTGGCAGTATCGGATGATTATCGTTCACGTCTTTTACTTTAATTTCAACAGTGGTGAAAGTCGTGTGGACTCCATCAAACACACCCACAGTAAGCTCATAGTTGTCTTTTGTCTCCCTGTCTAGTTCTCCCATCGTGGAAATCTCCCCACTACTGGCATTAATCTTGAATTTGCCGTCAGTTATATTGAACGTGAATACAGGATCTTCATCTTTATCCCCAACACTAATAGGTTGGTCCAACTAAGATGAAAGTTCAAAATAATCAAAACAAGGTACAGTTTCCGATGTTTTCTGACATTATTAACGTTGTGGACTTTGAACAACCCGACATATTTCTGTAGACAGTCAGTAACAAACCTAATAAGTGTTTGTCGAGGACCAAATATAGACTACACAGTATGACGAAAAGTTAGCTTTAGTAATAAAAAAAGATGAAACGTCCGCCATGTTGCCGTCTATATTTTGCTACTCGCCGTCTAAAGAAATTTAGACGGCAATCACGTGACGCGTTTCCACCAATGACAGATCGACATTTTAGTCAAAGGCAAAACAAATTCATTTATCAAACTTGAACTGCATGAATGGTTAGTTCAGATATTGGTGCATTGTCAATTTTGTGAGAACGACTTGCTTAATTTATATCTTGTGACAATTACAATGAATGTAGTTGTGAAAATGAATCTTAATGTAATTGGACATTGGTGTATTGTTCATTTTCTGAGACTGATTACTAACTTTACATTTCGGTACAATACAATACGTGGGGATTCGGGTTAGAATAGGTCCTCAGCATCCCCTTGCGTGTCGTAAGAGGCAATATCCTTCGAAAGAGACCGGAAAAACGAGGCCCCTTGTCACAGCAGTGTGACACGATAAAGATCCCTCCCTGCTCAAAGGCCCTGAGTGCTGAGTATAGACCAAAATTTTGCAGCCCTTCACCGGCAAGGTGACGTCTCCATATGTGTGATATACTTCCAGTGGACGTAAAATAATAATCAATCCCAATCGGTACAAAACAAGTCGTTGTGGAATTTTAACCTCACCTCAACTTTTGTTCCAACTTCAACATTTTCAAGAACCGATCCTTTGTATGTTTCTTTAAAAAATGGTGGGTTGTCATTTTCATCTTTTACTAAAATCTGTACTTGTATACTCTGAAAATATAAATCATATACGGTACCAATTTTTATACAATCAACCGTGTGATACCTTTTTGAACTGTGTTAACATCCAGTAATACTTACTGCAAATTTGCACGACAACTTTTCGTCTTTAGCAAAAATGGAATACTTGTAGGATGACCTTGTTTCCCTGTCTAAAACAACGTTGGTTGTAATGGAACCCTGCAAAGAGTCGGTTCAATGTGTTAATATCTAGTGTTGAACATTTTATTGATACATGTACGTGTAGACTTTATGAAGAGACATACCGTATTTGTGTCCAGATTAAAAATATTTTGTGCATCTGCCGAGTCGAATATGTAATCCGTGTACCCACTTTGGTTAACATTGCAAACATGAGTGCTCACGGGTTTGTTTTCAAACAGTTCACATGTAAAGTTGATCTGCAAGTGAGTATCATTGTTCACAACTGGGATCACCACAACATGGACTGACGCTTGATCTTGAAATTTTCCATCCGACACCGTGATGTTGGCATCACCACTCTCTTGGGCACTCGCCATTGTTACCACCCCGGACTGAGTGACATTAAATCTGGAATCTCCTCTCTGGCCTTCGATACTGTAGCTAAGGTTCCCTACTGTGTCGGGATCAGACGCTGAAACCACGCCGACCACAGTCTCATATTCGGACATAATTGCTTTGAAATTGTATTTGATTATTGAAAAGGAGGGTTTTTCATCATTTTCATCAATGATCATTAATGTCACCCCTGTTGTAAAATTCCTTTCATTGTATTGGCTAAATATGTCGAAAGTATATTCTTTGTTCACCAAAGTGTCATAGTCAAATGGCTTCTGAACAACCACGGAACCGTCTGCTTGTAACGCGATAAAATCACCGCTCTGCAAAATCATATTGTAACCGCTTGACAGTGTTTTGCAAACTACGGTTCCATTTGAGTTTTCCGTAATGCTCATTTCATACTTTGGTTTGTATACAACGATGTCAATATAAAGATCTCCACTTGGCCATAAATACATACTAAATCGCTTAGAAGTAATATTGGGATCTAATGAAATTGTCCAGTTGGTTCTCACAAATCCTTCTGAATCTATGTGGAAGAAATTGGCATCCCCCATTAAGGAAATATCAGTTTCATTTGGCGTCAAATCGACTGTTGTAACCAGGGTATCCTTTAATGTTCCATCAAGCAGAACTATCGTTTGGTTTTCTCGAACAGTCTGAACATAAAACGATATCGCTAAGGTGTCGTCAACGTCTGCTTTTTCCGGACCAATCAAAACTGTCACGTAAGCTATAATGGTATAGAGTTTACTGTCCAGCGATTCAGTTATCCTCACAGTTATTCCTGAACTGTTTACAGAGCAATTGAATCCTGGATTTAAGGTTTTAAGAACGCACTCGCCTTTATCACTGTCAACTTCTTTAACCTCTTCTCCAAATTCAAAATTATGTTCTGTAGTTGTACAAAAGATATTCATTTAGTCTACAACACACACACACACACACACCCCAAACACACACATACGATCTTTATTCAACAGCCAAATAAAAAAATAAAGCAAATACATGGTGATACTTTCAAATCATTCTTAAAAATTCCCAAACGTTTAAATCCATATAACCTGGAATTGTAGATAAATATCTTTAATAAGCATTGCTACACAAGACAAGTTTGAAAGAATCTCATCGTAAAGTTCCACTGACAGCTACAACACCTTCGATTTCATAAATACCTGAGTTAGCCATCCTGTCTTGATTTATGAACACGATTCTGTCTGTTTTGAATAGTCCCAGACTCACATCTTTGTTTTCAAAGAGAGACTGTGGTGCTGCAATATTGCGATAAAAACTTTAGCATAGAATGTCTAAAATACACACTGTATTAAATTTTAAGAATAGAATAACCTCATGTCCAAGAGTAATAATGGAAGCAAAACCTTATTGAAACCGGAATACACAAAAGTTCTTGGTCGAAATAGAAAAAAGTTCTTGGTCGAAATAGACAAAAGTTCTTGGCCGAAATAGACAAAAGTTCTTAGAAGTCACAGTATGAACAAATACCCTGAACACATGTGGAGTTGTACGTGAAGTACCCATTAACACACTGGCATTTCCAGTCAGATTCGTCAACGGAAGGCAAGCACGCGCTGTTGTGTGGAACACAATATCCGGTGTTGCTGTGATTTCCGCATCCTTCAGACAAATTGCGGGCCACACGAAACTCTGTACAAGGATTTGGGGTGGTTGCTGAAATGTATTTGTAGCGCTTTCAAAAATAATGAAAACTGTGTTCTTGGTTTGTTCTTATTCCTGAAAAAAAAAGATGTTTGATTACGGACACCTTTCGTACGCCTCCCATACCACACAGACAAGAAAAGCAGACGATAAAGCAAAAAGACAGAGAGACAATCGCAGACGTCACAAACAGGCATCGTACCTTAGATGGGGTCTGAAATCAGTAGTTATTGCAAAGGACAAAGACGAAATAGCAAACACCACAATATTGCAAACAACAGCTAATAAATTAGGTTGATTTGTAGTATAAGTTTTATGTTATAAGGCCAATCAAGATACTTACCTCAGCTTCAGGTTTATAAAAAAATACCCACCATAATATGGACTAGTTGCCTACTTTTATTGACCGAGGACAAAACTGAAAATAAGAACCCGAGAGAGCTACATATGTAATAGTTTGATGAAAATCTGCCTGGAGGTTATAAAACTTTTTTCTGTACTCATTCTCAAACTCGTACTTTGTGTCGATTCAATTATACATTTACATCCATGTTTGCAGTACAACTTGGATCAAACCCCAAAGCATACTAAAACATCTTGATCATGTACATGTACTTCATTTGAGTATAAAAATGAAATTATCAAAGTTTCATAAATATTTAGATTACCGAGTTTGAGCATGAGTATGAAAACGTGCTCCAAAAAGTTTTATAATCTCCAGGCCTGGTCTTGAGTATTGCAGATTGATGAGCTTTTATTAACAATCTTGCATGGGTTCATGTCATCCCAATTAAAATCAGCTGTCCAAGACGAACATAATTCTTCTTAGAATATAACATGCGTCTCTACAATTTAGATCAATTCATTCTTTTCCTTTATATTAATTTGTTTTCACCTACTCGGTGAAAGAGAAAGAAAAAAGAGAGATTTTCCGCATGAAAACCGTTATTTATAATCAATGAGACACCTGAAGATTTTATTTACTCCTTGTAGACAAAAAACAAATGAATTATTACAAAGTAAAAGAACATAACCACAAACAAGAGAAAAAATAACAGTGATTTAAGATTCACATCCAACAATACAGATCAGTAAAGAATAAGTATATCACCTCTAAAGGACAGCTCTCTGTGTTCCATTTCAGGGATGACATTTACACAAAACACAGCCTGAAGATAAAAAAGTCAAATTTATTTCATATGCGGACCCCCTTATGTCACATGACACACAAAGAGTGTATTAAAAGATAGATAGATGAATATATAAGACTCGTCACACGTACCTTGATTATATTCCTGATCAGCCAGGCGGAGGAATACATACACCACGTGACTGAGACCTGTGATAAGACAGTGGGACTCTTTTGATTGTAGCCAGCTATTAAATGGAATGCACCCAGTATCATAGACTTTGCCGTTAATGGATCGGCTGGGAAATCGTCCTCAATTTTATTGTCTCGTCTGCACTGTGCCCTTATTGCGTTATGCAACTGATTTTAAAAAGAGATATTTTATAGATTAAATAGGATATATTTCAATCTTTACCAACGTTATATACAAAAATATCACCAAGTGTTATCCCTAAATCTTTTTTTAGAGTTCATATTTTTAACATTATTTATGATGTTAAGATTACACGGCAAACTGACGAATGTCAACTATTCTATGTTCAGTACTAACATCTCTAACACGATTGTTGCATCACTCGATTCACTCTTATATAGTCCATGAGCAAAGTAGGCAAAATTGAACCCATCGTTACCACTTTGTGGGGCAAATTCTCATATGCATTTTTGTTTAGGACAATATCCCTAGTAACCATTCCAGTATGATAGACATGCACAAGTGGCAGCTTAGTGTGAGCTACATGTATAGGTGTTTTTAAAAAGGTACCTTAATTCTGGTTTTTTTTAGCCTTGTATTTTATACAATGCTACCATATAGATTCTTTACACATTTAATTTGTTTACAATTAGTACGTGAAATATATTATGTATTCTTTACAATAAAAAAGCCCACCAAAATAATGTGATTTTCCTGCACAATTTGTACCGTAATTTTAAAATTACTATAGTCATAGCATAAGTAGTCAATCAAAGACAATTATAATCTCTAGAAAGGTCACACAACATCTACCAATCTTTTATATACTTTAAATACCACAAAGAACACCATCAGATGTGTTCTCCATAGTTATTGACATCCTTAGACCCTCAATATTCTACTTTTGTACCTTTATAGTGAACAATAATATCATCTTATGAATTGTTAAATGTACATGTAATCCTTATTTTCTATCAGTTTGTGGCACGTTTTGAGGAAAACATGCATCAATGTTTGACCAATTTGATAATTATGATAGACATTGCAAAGTGGCAGCTTTGAATATTTTATGGCGGTTAGTTTTTTTCTGGTTGTGTCCCCTCGGAACAAAGAGCTTAGTCCATTATTTGCCTATCATTTGCTTTAATGTGGGAAGAATATATTGAGCACCAAGCAATGTTCCAGGGTACATTTTGTGATGACTTTAGTGCTGAAACCAGAATTTGATTTGTGTGTATGCAGAAATTTGCATAAATTATATAATTTTTGCTAATTTTTATGCAAAAATAAATCATCCTTAATTAATTGCATTAATTTTTGCATAAAAATAAGCAAACATATATAAATTGGCGAAGTTAACATTGTATTAGACGTAATCACAATCCCAAAAACATATACAAAGTCTAATGTAGGGCAACATGGACCTCCGACAAAAGTGACGCAGGCTCAGGTGCAATGGAGGAGTAAGCATCCACTCCTGACCAGTCACACCTGCTGTGAACCTTTAGTCGAAATAAAGTTAACGGGATTACCAGTCGTCAAATCTAGTACGAAAATGACTAAAGGTATGAAACAAGTTAGTCAACATATGACTTAGTGATAACAAGGTCATAATAGCGACCGTAGAATTTGCGAAATGGTGACTTTAAACGAGATTCATTATACATTGTAACCCTGCAACATTAACTCTTTTTTTTTGTCATGGCCTTGCTTTAAACTTTAAAACATCCTTGTATGCATGGCATGCGTTGTGTATCGAATCAGCTGGGAGAAATACACACCATAAACAGGTGATGGTGGTATATTATTCCATAGAAAAGGAACGTTGACTATTGCAAAGGTAAAGTAATCACGCTTATCATAAAATGTTTTTGTCAGTCTACCTTTTGAGTCAGTATTAAGTTAAATATCCAGATATGAAGCAGACATGTCAGATTCTGTGGTGTCCTATATTTCGAGCTCGTCAGGATATATCAAATGGACATAATTATGAAAATTATGATTGCTAATTGATAAGACATCATCTATGTATCTATATGTAAGGTTGCAGGACACGACAGGTTTTTTGCTTTTGTTTTGGTTCCGTAACAGGTTTTGAACAAATTCTGCTTCGTATGAATATGAAACTAAATCTCCCAAAATGGGGGCACATTTAGTGCCCATAGGAATACCAAGGATTTTTTGGGAAGACATGGTCTCCAAAGACTAAATATATATTATCTATAAGAAACCCAAGCATGCTCTTAATATATCTACTTCTTAGTACTTGTGTGGGCGATCAGAGTGGTTTGTAACAGAATATGCATCTTGTTTCTCAATTATTTATGCAACTTGTTGCATATACACACACATCAAGTTCTGTTCTGAACACTAAGTTTCATCCTAAAATGTACGCTGGAACATTGCTTGGTGCTCCAATATATTCTTCCCACATTAAAACAAGAAATAGGCAAATAATGTCCTAAGCCTTTTGCTCCAAGAGGACGCAACCAGAAGAACAACTAACTACCAATAAAATACACTAAGCTGCCACTTTGCGAATATCTATCACATCAAATTGGCCTACCTTTGAATAACGCAACAAAATGGTATTAGTGGCAATTTGTCCCCCGAAGTGGTACCGAACAACCTATCTGGCTCATTGTCTATCTCACCTTTTTATCGCTCACTGTGTACAAAATGAAATTCATATCTTAGGTATGCTATAAACATGAGAGATATCTTTATGAGCAGTAAATAATTCATGTTATCTAGATCTGGACAATTATGATTTCTTCTAACTCGTTGTATCCAAAGAGAGGCTGATTGTACACAATGCATCACCATGGTAATCTAAGTCATGACAATTGCTTTAAAAATAAGGCATCTTGTTCATCAGATCAGAAGACATTTTAATTTGCGTAGTTAAAGTTGTCAAAAAATGATCCAAGTGCTATCAAACAAACATCTAAATTAAAACACTTAAAACCCAACACTATAGTTATACCCATGTTTAATCTAGATTTATGTTGGCATTTGTTGACAGAAAGAACACGCTGTTCAAAGTCCTAATTTGTAGAAGGTATCACGTGTTAAAAACATTCAACAAGTTGTTGACATGTAACCAGGAAGTGAATTTCATGTCGCCTTGTTGTATAATAGAAATCATTTTTATTTGCATTCCTATACATCAGATTCTTTTTTCTCTCATTCATATTGCATAATTCTCTTTCCAATCCAATACACATTGTGAATGGTCCATTAGTAATTTCTGCTCTTATTATCAATTACTGATATTTGCTGGTATATAGCGAAAACAAGAAGAGACATACAGCTTGCAGGGTTAGTAACTCTCAGTAATAGAGTCGTGCGCTGAGGGCATAAGTTTGTGTCTTAAAGCTTGTGCATAAAACATGTATTTCAATAATTAGAATACATATACACGTTTTATACACCAAAAATACCAGGCACAGTGAAACCTGTTTATTTCGACACCTTTGAAATCCATTTCATTGGGCATTCTGACCCTTATTTTCATATTTTATACCGTTTATTCTGACACACTGTATATTCCGACAAAAGCTTTATATCCCAGTACATGCTGGATCAGAGAGATGTCACTGTATTAAAATTTCCTTTAATAACGAACAGTGGTCAGCACTATGACTTACCAACTACTCAATGAAAGTGGACTCCAGATTTATCGTCCTATATCATAAAATAGAATTCTTATCGGCATTTTCATTTTAATACACAGATTACAGACGTTGATATACACGATTTTCCTCTTGGTATTTTTATTTGTTTACAGTACAAATGGCTATCGTATTAATTATTAACTTAGTTAATTATATGTTTGCAATTTTGAAAACGAAATTTTAGTTAGTGTAATAATTCGTTTACATGCCTCTTACTTTGAAATTCTGCCGTAGCAATTGGATTTTCTAGATTTGATTATAACACTGTGTCCATAAGTCATATGTACTAAGCTGGAATCTAATTTAGATTTAAGATCCTTATGAAAATTCCAGTTCTCTTTTTTTTAGGAGTAAGACAACAAAAGTAAACAGTACATAGTAAGTAGTACGAGTATTCATCACATACATTCCATGGCACTTACAACAGACCTAAGATATATTTCAAGCACTAAGCACAAAAATCCAAAGGCATTCAAGGCACTAAGTACAAAACTTCAATGCATTTAAGACAATAGGCACAAATTTTAAGACAACCTCAGATGCATACTCACTGCACTAAACACCCTTTAGATGTACTAAATGGGCTGTGAAATTTGGATAATGGATTGTGAAAACAGCCCATGAAAGAAATCTGCTTATCGTTTGTCTGTACAGGTGGATATAAGCTATGGTGGCATTCAGTTACCAGGCATCGAGTAATCATGTGTTCTACAGGAGTTATAATTGGTGGTTTTTTCTTCTTTTTACTTTTAGCTCTATTAGCATATCGTGACTTTATTATATATAGCATATAGAAAGTATTAATATTTGAAATACTAGTATTTATCATCACCAGATATGATTTTCTTTTTACATTTCATTTTATTTTTCCATAGAAATTGAATAAAGAGCGGACAGCAATATAAGATCAGGTTCATGTCTTAGGGATGTCTGTATTAGTTTAGTGTCATAGAAAATCGTCTCGAGTTTAGAAATATGAAACTCATTGCATTGAATGATGCAATCATTAGTGGGTATTTTAATACTTGTTACTGGTTTATATTTCACGAGTGTGAGACAGGACTTTTTTTTTTTTACACGAGTGCGAAAGCACAAGTGAAAAAGATATAAAAAATCCCACTCTCAGCAGTTTAAATAAAATTCTGATTTTAGTAAAACGAAATTGAATGTTCTGTTTGTTACATGGATAAGTTTTCAGTATTTCACTTTTAAAAATAGTAATAATTCACCTGTAAAGATATAAAAATGAAAGAAATATACTAATGAGGAGAACCATAGAGTTGTACACATCTGTTTCATTTGATCAAAGACGTTATAAAGCAATCTAAACACTCACTTATGACAAATGGAACGATTTAGTTTCTTCATCATCAACTCTCAAATATTTATTTATAGCAATATATCCATTTCACCTTCAATATGGTGTTTGATCGATATGTGAAAGTTTGTTCTGCCTATGATCAATAGCTGAGACTA
>CAJDSM010035282.1:4579-22308 GCA_903981925.1 Ostrea lurida | reverse complement strand
GTTAAAACTTCCGTAACCATCAACATTGCCGCATGGGTGCTGCTTCCGGACTTCAGTGCGCAATGTTCTGATTCTACTTAAGTTCAAATTTCGTATAAAGTAGAGCGTGTGTAACCAGAACACATTGCGCAGTACACTTTCGTTGCACGTGACCAGTTTTGCACATAGACAGTCGTTACCTATGGTTTCATTCTCTAGTTCTATAGTTTGATGAATCGACTCTATCTTAATATAAAAATCTAACGTTTAGGAATTACCCACTTCCAATAATAAAAAATTTTACGGTTCGAGATAGTAGGAAATTTATTTTGTTTCACGGCGGGGAATGAACATGCATGATTGGTAAAGGTAGAGGACACGCTGAAGCACGGAGCGCTTTTCCGCTCGCCTAGTTAGATAGATTGGTCACTCTCTAGCCTAGCCACCCGAATAGTGCACTATTAAATTTGTCGGGATGGGAGATGTCGAGCTTTCAGTCATTATTACGAGAGAATCAGGGCGCAGTAGTTTATTGTCCTCAAAACCAAGTCGTGGCCATATAGACTCTCTATTACAGCGAAGCCTTAATGACCGCGAGGGGTCAATCAACAGTTAAATTTCGTGAAGCAAATGGGGTGGGAAAAATCATCGGACATATTTTGCAGCTGGATGTATACAAGTTGTTTTAACCTTAAGAGCTAGTGAAGACCGTTTAACAGGGCAAACATTTCTGAAGAGGATCGGAAAGATGAAAACGCATAAAGCGTCTATTTTCAGAAAATCACAAAATGAAGGCTGCAGAACAACTAAAATGCGTTTCCGGCCCTTCCCTTACTTTCATCCGGGCATTTTCCTGACACAAGGAAAGGAGCACCGCCGGTCATTTGCTACAATTGCCATTAGCCTGCTCAAAGGGCTGCAGAAGTGTCAGATAAGAACAAAACAGGGTACTAGTGTACAAATTCAAATTGAATATTTGTCGACAAAATGAGTGAATTCTTTTGATATTTTCTTTAGCAAAAAGCTAGTTAAGTCGCACCCAAATACAGAAGTTGTCACAGCATCGCTCAATTTGGGAAGAATCAGTTATGTAAACAGCAGTCTAGTGAGTGATTCTAGTCAACAGGTGGGAAGGCTCAAGATCGCCGGCGAACAAGTCCGGGAAACTCGGGAATAATAAAAACTACTGTTTTGTTGGTCATCGTTCAGGGCCTCCTTGGTTGCCTTTAAAACAACTTACCTTTCGTCTTTGACAGTCGAGATAATCGCCATCAGCTTAAATGTCCGGAGATTTGGTTGTGTAAGTGTGAATATGAAGTTACTCAAATACTAGGGCTGCATTTGAAAGTATAGGTTGAATTACACGTAATCAATACCTACTTTACAGTTGCAGAAGAAAACAGATCGGTAGAAAGCCTTTTCTCGTAATTCAGTGTCGTACATTAATCCTTGTCTTCTTCATAGATACAAATGTAATTGAGACGTTCCATTGCGAGAAGCTGTTTTACGCGATGATTTTGTATTGCAAGTTTCAATGCTGAAGATGTGCCTATCATTCATATCATTGATATTCAGATTCGCACAGACTTGATTGATGATAATTGAGGTGTTTTACGTCCCACCGAGAATTATTCACTTCATACGGAGACGACACTAGAAATCTAGGCTTTAAGTGAGAGTTAGAGGAAAATTGTCAGTATTATCTGAATTCAATGTCCTACCTTCTCGGTCTAGCCCACTGCAGGTTAATATTATTTACCAAGTGACGAGAAATTGATTCAAATTCTGAAAGGAGGGGAGTCAGGAGAGGTTATTTTTAAAAAAGAGACATAATGACATTATCTGAAGAGACATTAATTATTGTTCCCGAAATGCGCTCTGGTGCTCAAATTGGGACCGTATATGATAGTTTATATTTATGCCCCTGAGTCGAGGCCCTCTGTGGATGGACTGTTTAGTCCCCCGGGGTCCTTACCCGTTGCTTTGATGTACTACGTTACTAGCTTAAAAGACGGGTACTGTAGTTGATTGCCAGAGTGGTTTAAATTGGAAATTATATCCAAAATTAGAAATTATCTCTCCTCAGGCATAGCTCTGATTTCGAATATTTGGCTCCGTCTTCTGCACTACTTGTTCACTTTCTTACGTTTAGATTTCAATTTTCAGATTTCCAAATTCGGGTTGGGCTCCTAAGAACATAATCATGTTGTCGGAAAAAATGCCTCTTGGTGCCAAATTTGTCCGGTTATGATTTAGATTTATTGTACCTTGTGATGGTCTTGGGGGTCATAGGTAGTTTCATTATAGGTCTTGCGCTCAAGTAAGCATAATACTTCAGCGGTAGGGGTACGTCGCATTCGGGTGGTTTGATTGCAGAGGATTAAGTGCGAGTGGTTTCCAAAGCAGCAGAATTTGATTTGTTGGGGAATCGAGTGGGGGACTTGATTCTGGTTAATGATTTTTCATTACACAGGAGAGGCCTCACTCCTTTTGTTGATTCATAGCCAAGATTTTATCAGAGGTCTTTTACAAACGACTTTTTTAAATCAGATTTGTTAGGGCAGTATTACTGGTTCAAATATCTCCAGGATGTGGTTATTAGGCTCCATTTTGGTCGAAAAATAAAAACACGTAGTTGAATTGTCAACATGTTTGATAAGAATCCCCAAACTTGGATTCAATTTGTTTTCCTCTGTTCTAGAGCGCTTGTTGCAGAATGATGTTGAGATCTTGAATATGTGAGCATTGAATAAGGGGGGAAAGGCAATCGCTTCCGAAATCAAGGTTTGTACCCGTGGTGCGTTTTTTTGTGAGCATCAGCTCCTGGTTACCAGAGGGTTCCATTGAATCTAATGCAATTTTATTATCCAGTAAGCAGAATTGTGCGTAGTACCGGGTGTTCATTGCCTTTCCTGTGAGCCATAGAGAGACTGTTGCGCTCACTGTTGAGCTTGAGAGGACGTTTCGCTTGACGTAACGCAAAACGTATACACAAAGAGTGAAAGTTAATTAAAGACCGTAACAAGGGCGACAATAGGTTCTTACGAGCTCGTGGAAAGCTCAACATGGAAGAGAGACGCTCAAAGCCTGTCGTATCTTCTCACTTGAAACGGAACTATTGCTTTTCAAATTCAGACAATTGAATTGCATGATTACAAAAAATGTTTGTAAGTATCTTTATGAAAATGGAAGTGGATTGATGTTTCAAATTGTCGGACTCAAGGTTTTTTGATTGTTTTGTACTTGCTATACGTAACACTTAATTCTCTGTCTGGATCCTAGAGGCAAAAATCGGAGATTGCAAATTTTTTTTGAGCCGAAGCACAGACTGTGAAATTGGCTCGTACCAATGACTTTATTTCAGGTAGATGACCCTTATGGGGTCCACGCACTGTGTGATAGGTTTTAGGTTCTGACGGCAAGCTAATGATCCAGATTAACTAGTATGGTTGGTTGGGGATCCGCGAAGCAGTCAACCTTTCTTGACAGCGATGTCGAGAAGAGACTAATTGTGGGGGTACCGCCCACCATCGACTAGTTTGTAAGATATTTAACAAATTTAATTCAGAAAAGGCAAATGTACCCCTTGTATTCCTGAATGGAAGTCTGGTGCCCTTTGGCATATGTTGCATAAACAGATGGTTTTATTTTGCTCTTTTGTGGCGATCACATCAAATTTTCACGGTGAAAAAAAATTAAACATTTGCCGGAAAAAAAAAAAAAAGGCGAAGAGTAGAGGGTATTTAACGCTCATTAATCTGAGAAACTCAGGATATATTGCAATTTAAACGTCAGGTTTTACTTTATATTTATCGCTTGTAGGGAAGAAATCTTAGCAAACGCATTACAGGAAGAGGTCACGCTCCCTTATGTTAGGCCCCAAAGGACGATTGTTTTTCAAACGACCTTTTGCAAAAGTTATATGACAGTCTGATACCGTACGCCCTTAGGAATGAAAAGTTTGAAATTCAGACTGTGCAGATAGTACTGATTATAGTTTTCGCAAAGGTTCGAGCATTTCCTTCATCAATCAGGGTATGTGTATGTCATTTATGTTTGCCATGCAATTCACCGTCGCTTTTATACTACGTCTTGTTTAAGAGAAGGGCCTCTTCATTTTAGTATGTCTCGCATCCCAGTGTGTTTAGCAGTTAATGATAATTCTAACTTTAAAAAAAATATCTACCAGATCAAAAAAGACAGCTCGTTTTGTTTGAAGATCTTGGAGTCGGCAAAAGAAACGTCGAAACCAAGAAGTTACGCTATATAAGATCATGTTGTTCATCTTGTGACTAAATGCTGTATGATTCTCAGTGATTGCTTTTGTTGTAACAGATCTATGCTAGATTTTACTAAGATATTCTGTCTTTTTTTTTGCGTTTAATGAAAATTATTCTTTTAAATGTATGTTCTATCCAAAGTGAGATGAACATAATTTTTTATTGTTGTCACTCAATATATATGTACAGCGTATATATCGCACATTAGCTCAATTTACCTCATCGAATACTGATCATTTTTTGTTCAACACCTATTTGCAGTGTCAGTCTTGTGCAAGTCTGATTAAAAAACAATTGTTTAAACTTCCACAAGGAATCATTATTTAGATGGGCTTTAGTCGCGTGGTCATTTAAATTTAGGTTTACAATTCCCTAAAGGCGGGAGTCTACCACAGTTAGCCAATACAGAGGTGGAAAAGAGAAAATATGGAAGCCGTCAAGGTCGCTGGAAGTCATAATGCAAGCCACAATGGCTTGTGTGTTGGGGGTCGTTTGAAAGTATCAAAAATTCTCGGTTTTAAAATAATACGTTATTGATCATTTATTATATGCTATTCTATGATATGTAGTTTTTATTGTTGCTTTTTAGACAGCCCAAAAATTGAATTAGCATTTATGGTTTTTTAATATGTCACTTGCCTTCTTTTGTGAAGTTAGATGTCTACGGCAGAGCATGTCGGCAAAACAAGATGGTGTTGTTTATTATGTAATAAAGTGTTAGACGACTAGAAATTTCTCGTTGAAGTATGTAAAATTTATTTGTCTGTACGGTGGTGTGCATGAACAATGGTAGGGGGACGAATTGACACTGCTCAAGGGGAGGCAAGCCAGCCACAGAGTCGATTCATGTGTCTTATTCTGACTGATGCACATTTCTTGTTTTTCTCCACCGTGCAGACTTTTTTGATGCCCTGGTCCTCTTACTTCTTCACTCGTTGGCATATTGAATTGGAACCATCAAAGATACAGCAAAACTGATTAGCAGTACCAAGGCATTTCAAACTGATACATTGTGTTTTCCGAGTCTGTTAGTCCGTTTTATAGTTATTCACAACACAGAAAATGGTATTATATGCAAAACTCTGGAAAGTGGCAGAAATGGTGTAGTCAACATCGATCTTATTTCAACAATATGAAGAATCAAAATGCGATTGATTCATATATCGATACAAATCAGAAGAGAGGCTATTCAAATATGAAACATTACAAACACGATCAGTATCAGTCAACAACTTCATGATTCGATTTGATTACCAATATCGTCCATAATCAACAATGAGGCGACACATCCCTCAAAAGTTAGGCGGCACATACGAAGGGGCTGCTCTTCCTCCTCTTTGCCCTGATCCCACCTCTTGGTATCGTTAGGCCGGGTCCACCTGTGTGCCAAACTATTGTTTGCATATCCTTAGGACTACGAGACCATGAAATCACTCTTGTCCTTAACTTTGCCGTTCCATTATAATAATTGGCACAATTTTCAAATATAAATACCCTGAAAGAGTGGTAAAATTTCCCGGGCTGATCTGTTACTTGTTTTTCTGATCCACAATCTCTTGATGTATATGCAGCTCTCATCATTCAACTTGGCCACCAATCCTATCAGTTCTGTTCATGCACTATAGTGGAACGAGGACATTATTTACAGCAAAACCTTAATTGAATCCCAAATATTACTATAATTAAACTAGATTTCGGTGCATTAAATAATATTTGCTACCCACATTCATACTGTTCCATTTCTTATCTTTCCGGTAAACAACAAAAATATCAATTAATTTATCATCTTAGATGGCAGCGAATACACTTGATTTAATAGGTTAACACAAGTTGAACATGATTATATTGGCCACAAAAGAGACTGGTACAAGTGAAAGATGGATTGTTTTACTTTCACAAGTTAATTTCACATGACGCTTAACCGAGGTGGACACTTGTATTTTCATTTCCGGAACCACACAGTATAAAACACATACGATCTGTGATTACTTGTAATTATTATCTGGATTACAAAAGATCTTATTTTTTAAAGAATTTTGCTTTAGACTAGTTATTTGGGCTTTTACGAAGGTCTCTGACCAGAAACATATATAGGATAAATTTATTTTCATTTTGTTTAAAAATCAAAATTGCATTACTATATATCATTATCTGATTTCAGACTGACGTGAGAAATGTCCAATACCCTGAATCGTTTCCCTTATGTGTAACACTAATACAGAATGACATCTCAATGGACAAAACTTTCTTTTAAGCCAGACGATAGACTTGTGTCCGTATTTATAAGTTTTTAATCTATGATCTTCCAATGCTGTAAAATGTATGAATTCTGGCTCTACATGGTATTTAAACATTTTTGAGATTGGTGGGGTACATCCAACATATGGAAATGAAACAGCATTTCATAAAAGTTCAAATGGTGTAGGAATTTGTGGATGAACAACGTTGGAAAAGATCACTATACAGTTGCTTATGTATATGTTACTAGCTTGAAATACGGATTGTACTTAATCTGCCAATAAAGTTAAAATTAGAAAATTCCATATCAAATTAGAGGAATATCTCCCTCAGGCATAGCTTTTGATCCTTCGAACGTATTTGCTCCAGTTGGCACTACATTGTTCACTTTTATAAGCTTTACTTTTCATGTTTCGGATTTCAACATTCGTTTGAGCATTACATTGTCGAGAAAAAATGCCGCAATCTGGTATGCATCACACATTGCTAACCTTAATATGATTATTACTATACAGAAATAGCAAAGTCTCTTAAGAGTCAGATATACGTTAAACACACCCGTTCTCATGAGATGCGAATCACGTTCGTTATACTTTGTCTTTACGCTTTTTGATTACCCGTGGCGTAATCGAACGGAAATATAGATTGTTTTGGAACCCCTTAACTATCCCAGGAACTGGTCAGGTCAATCCCACAGCGTACCTCCGGTCTGGGATGTCACATGAGCCTTCTAAAGCCACGCACCATTTGAGTAGAGTTAGGAGAGATGATTGCTCATGTATCCCATTCCCAATGTGGAACTGCCTTCCCCCTGGCTTCATGTTTTAAGCAAAAGCTGAAAACTATCTTTTTTTAAAAATTTGCTTTGAGATTTATACAATGGGACTTTTCCATGCAACATTTGCTTAAAAAAAACCGGGGAGGAGGATCCTTTTTAATTTGATATATGTTTTTATGCTTTTCCTATTTAACTTAGTGTTCTTTGTTTTTTACCATTGTGTCAAACCGTAATCCATATCCAAAAACCATCCTACAAAAGTCGAGTGTAGGCACACGGAACCTCCGCAAAAGCAGGTGAGGTCAGGTTTATAAGGAGTTAAGCATCCTCTGCTGAGCGGCACACCGCCGTGGCCCTGTGTGAGCTTAGTGAGCGAGTGGAAAACAATTCAAAGACCGTTAATTTTGATTATTTTACTACTGAAAAAACTTTTCCCTTCTAGTAGTGTCCAAGGATATTCTTTAATCAAACGGTTATTCAAGATGTCGAATTCGATGTGTTTGGATGGAGGAGTACGACTGGAAAAACAAAACTTTGGACTTACCAAAAAGGCAAAATTACATATGTGCAACGTAATCATACCAAAAAAATCATAACAAAATCGAGTGATAGGGCAACACGGACCTCACACCAAAGCGAAGGTAGAATCAGTGCCATGGAGGAGTAGCATCCATCTGTCCGACCGGTCACTATCCGCCGTGTATAGAGCATGATATAGGTATAGCCCTCTAACAATAAAATCGACTGTGATTCTTACCTTCAATTAGAGAAATTTTTGCATAACTTATATAACTGCAAAGATTCGGAATGGAAAGAATCCGGAAATGACGAACAAGCTGTACATTATAGTGTTCCATGCAACCTGCACCAAGTTTGAAGAATTGACTGTTAAAGGCAGGTGAGAAAAGTAAGGTAAGTACAGAGTACCCATTGAAAGGGACGCTTGACCCCCATTCACCTGGCCACGTTGTGAACACGCCAAAAAATCAATAGTAGTGAACTCCAAGTCAGGTACGCAGAAGACTAGGGGTCCATGCATTTGTTAGATCTATATACAATATGAAAGCCTACCTGAATTAAGTTTCCAGCATCTATTGCGCCAATCCTACGCCCAGACGGCACATCCTGAAGAAATATAGAATAGCCTAGTTAAATTTTTCTAACTTTGACTCAGGTCCCTTACATCACAGTTTTAGAAATCCTCCCTATCCTCGCTCCCAATGTTAGCAAATCGGATGGTTCCGACTCTCGAAATGAATTTCACCTATTAGAAAATGGAGCAATTTATTTAATGTTAAGGTTATGTCATTTATATCGTAATGAAACCTTTTTGTATGGATGTATCCTTAAATGTATATCCCTATATAAAAATGATGTCCGCTCATTTTTTTGAAATCTCACTCAAATTGACGCCTTTTGGTGTGGGTGTGGGGGGGTGAGTCTCGTTTGCGTTGGACAATTTAATGTGGTGAGTTTGTGTGTGTACATGCGATGATGTGTCTCACCAAAACAGTTTGGTATTTTAATTCAGTTTTGTGTATTGAGGTGTGTGATGTGTGTTAGTATTCGTTATATAGCTTATTGTTTCAGAGACCCTTTAGTCTGTGTCGCTGCTGGCGGCCATCAATTTCGTCTTTTGTGCAGTTAACGAGTTAGGTGGTGTGTGTAGTGTTGAAGGTGGTTTGCGTGATGCGGATTAAACCGGGGGGTGTTTCTTGTTGGTGGTGGACATGCCGTCTTTAACGATAGGGGTACGAGTTCTTATTCTTTTTAGATGTGTGCTGCTGGTTGATGAGTCAGTGTGGCAAGTGATTTCGAGAGATAAGATCTTTATTTCGATGCTAACCTGATACCTATTGTGGGGCGCCCACGCGTGACCAGCAGTTTTGCCGTACAGACGCCGCTACCTCTATGATAATGCATTGTCTTTTCGGAGAGTCACTCTAGTAAGAATCATCGTTACAATCCATAATAGTTTTAGCAGATACATAAGTTCTTCTTCAAGCCAAACGACAGTCGTGTTGCGTCTTGCTCTTTCTTTTAACATCGCTTATGTATAAGACGGTACCAGTTTGGTTTGCGCTGGATTGATGCCTTCGCGCTGCGCAATGAGCTTATATTTCCATCTCATATCGAGCAACATCAATCTTACTATACGGATTATCTGACCATACCAATCTACTTGCTCCTGCACCGAGCAGTCCGTTCTATATCTATATAATTCCCCTTTTTTATCTGTGTATTGAACTGATATCTGGAGGATTGTTGCATTTTCAAAGTGAGTGATCAGATTTTTGGATTTGACTTAACACACCTGATAAAGGGAATGTTCTGACTCCAATAATCTTCTCTTCCCAGGAAAAATTAAATAAAATTAAAATTCTTAAACTCAAACGATGTCCATGTTCCTTTAAATGTATAACTGACAACTGGGTCTGTAATTTTAAGTTCCCATCCACCAGTTCAGCTATACATACGGGGATGAAGAAGTTTGTTTGTTTTAAAATGATTTATTTGTGCATATTTTACACACACCACACACACACACACACACATACATATATATATATATATTATATATATATATATATATATATATGATATATAATATATCTATTCTATTAATATAATAATATATATATTATAATATATTATAATTCAATTAATACCCAATGCACAATTTTTCACTCACTTCTCCCACATCATGTGGTACATATCATTTACTTCACTGAAAATATAAATTATAAATACATGAATAGCCTAAAGAGAAAATAAAAAATAATAAAAATTAAACAATTGCCTTTCTTTTTTATTTAGATGTTTTTTCTATTCAAATAAGATTTTTCCACATGCCCATTTGGAATCAAATTACCCATACTGAATTTTTCCGAAAGATCAATATAACAATTTTTCAACCCGTAATTTGTTTTTAATTGGTTAGCAAAACCCTTTATGTTTGGATGTTTACTATTTATTAAGCAGTAAAAGAGTATTTTTTTGTAAAAAACGATAAAAAAAATAAATAACAGCATTGGAATTCTGGAATGGTTTTAATCACCAATTCTTATGTTATAATTAAACCCTCTCGCTTTGAAAGTAGCATTTTGATATCTTCAACTAACTTAAGCATTATTCCAAAGAGGATAATGACCTTTGTACTATAAGAAATATGTCAATGGTCTCACTTCAGGTTACAAAAAAAAAATAGAACATACATCATTTATCAACGTCATTCTAATTTTTTTTCACAGTAATATCTGACTGCAGATTCTCATTGTAGTTTCTGTGTACTGAAAGGCCATTGTCACTTGGAATCTTTAGTACTCTTAAACAAATTTTTAAATAGGTCCTCGAATACGTATTTTCTGATCCTCGTTTAAGAGAAAGCATAGTTTTTCCAATTTTTATCAAGATTTTTTCATCCATTTATAATAATACATCTGTAATATACATTGTGACCATTCTGTTTGTTTCGCTAAACCAATTTCTTAAATACTGGAATTGTGGTCCCATACCATTTTGACAATTTCCTTCTGACACTTCATTTCTTTCACTGATTTAGACAATAGCACTTTATAGTCATATTGTGCCATATAACATAACATTTCTTCAAATATTCAAAGTATTGAAGAAGGAGTTAAAAATTACAGTTTAAGCAAATAAGGCTCAGCAATTTTTTCAAATATAAACTTGTTTGCATATGGCCCTTAAGGAGATGGATTAATGCCAACAAGTTTTATATTAATTACCTTTTGCCCTATGTGGACTTATTTTTTTTCATTTGTTATGATTATTGAATCTCTGTAATATACAGCTCTGCTTGTTCAAACGGTAACGCTACCAGTCAACACAACCTTTGACCGTAATTGATATTTGGTGATGTATGCTAAACAAGGGGGGGGGGGGGTCGAACTAATTTGCAACACAACGAAAGAGAAAAGATTCTTTATAACTAAGGGCCACAGGGACGCAAAAGGGTTGGTCAAAGGAGAATACTATTGTATCCATTGCGTTTACTTTTGCATTCTTTGATAACGGGTATAGCGTACCCATCGTCTCGGACCAACCCATACTTCATCTCTGTCTATCTGTATATATACTTGCAAATGTATGCCTAGTTTTATAAAACGATGTACTTTAAAGAACTCTTTATTATATAGTTTTTTTTGTGACAGTGACGAAGATTTATGACAGAGAATATATAAATGAACGTTTATTTTTATTTCTTGTAAAAATTATTATTGCAATCTACTCATCAATCATTACACCTGAATATCTTAACAATCTGGAAATCGTAGAAAGTCAAAACGAAAGCATACCTAGGGGTGAATTCACCCGTAGGTATTCAAACATGAAACGGAAGTAGATAAGGAAGACGGGTGAAATTTGAGAACAATAAGTCGACTGGGAAGCGGCCGCGAGTCGGGGGTTTAAATTCCGGGTTGATAATATCCGTATGACCATCATTGCTGACAGCAACTGCTCCGGGGCATTTTAAGTCCATGTGCATATGTAACATGGCCACAAAAAATATTACGTGTTGACAAATTTTGTTACCTATACTATAGAAACAATAACATTTCGCTAACGTGGAAGTCATTTTATATTTGTTGGTTATTTTTTCTTTCTTACATAGCGAAAAATTATCTAGAATTTGTACATCAGCGACACAATTTTAACTACAATTTGTGAGTATAGCATTGACACAACAATATTTGTTGTGCTTGCTGAGTTTCTATGGCAATATTAGTTACATGTTACATGCACTTTTGGGGGCAGCTGATTTACTCTAGATCTATATCAAAGATATAAATTGTCATAAGAAAAATAAAGCAGGTTTCAGTGTATTTACTGCTCACAAAATGGTCGATAGCCATATGCGTTTAGAAAAAAACCGATGTCTCTTTTTCAGATCACCTAAAAGAAGAATGATATTGTGGATCCAGTGTAATCAATTGATCAATTGATATTACCAAAAAATGCTGTAAAACTGACGCACAAACATTGCTATTCAATAAATAAATGTTATCCAACCTTGTTTAGCATCTGGGGGATTGCAAAAAGGACAATAAATACCTGTGTTTTAAGCTGGGTCCATGTTTGTTCTAGTTCTTATCGTGCTCCTTCTACCCTGAATGTGGTGCATGCTTTAGCGTTACAGATAATTTTCTTTAAAAAAAAAAAAAAAAAAAAACGTTATTAAAGGATTTTGCAAAATTTTAACAGCAGATTTTAAGGTGAAATGATGATAGGAGGCACATCTCTGGATAGCTATTCCTGAAAGAAGTAAGTGCTGAAATAGAGTAACTGTAGGTTGTCAATGTTACGGGCATCTTTTTTTTTTTTTTTTTTTTTTTTTTTTTTTGGGTTTTTTTTGTTTTGTTTTTTTTTTGTTTTTGTTTTTTTTTTTTTTGGTTTTTTTTTTTTTTTTGGTTTTTTTTTTTTTTTTTTGTGATGCAAGTGCAAAACTTTATGCTTCAGACAGACAATATTCAGGTTTGGATAAACACGACAAACTAAAAAAAACGTCACTTTGAAACAACATGGACCCAACTTAAAAACATACGCACCTTAATTATCCCTCGCTACGGGGGCGCCAAATGGGACTCTTGTATTTTGTTCTCAAAAATCATTTTTGTGTGGACCAAATGAATTGTTGTGAACAAAAATGAATTCAGGTCAGCAAAATTGATCATGAATCCACAAATTAATTTTGTCGCACAAAATTATCTTTCAGCAGACAAAATTCACTTTTTTATGACAAAATTCACTTTGTAGCAAAAGTCATTGTCCTGGACAGAATTAATTCTGTATATGATTTTGTATGCAAATTAGTTGAATTTGGATTTTTGTAAACAAATTTGCATACCAGAATGAAAAAAATCATAATTGAATTTGTTTGGACAAATGTTTCTACTAATGATAATTTAACCTTAAATTGGCAACGCGGAAAAAAGTTGCATATAGAAATTTATTTAGGTAGACAAATAATTTCTTGTGGACAAAATTCATTTTGTTTGACAAAATTCACTTTTGTCATGACAAAATTCGATTTTTATATTTTGAAAATTCATTTTTGTCATGACAAATTCACTTTGTGGAGGACAAAATGAATTGTTGGACAAAATTCATTTTTTTTTTTGGACAAAATTCACTTTGTGAAGACAAAATTCACTTTTGTGGAGAAAAAAATGATTATGTTGACAAAATTCACTTTTGTTCATGTCAAAATTCACTTTTGTCATGACAAAATTCACTTTTGTCATAACAGAATTCACTTTTGTCGTGAAAAAATTCATTTTTGTTCATGACAAAATTCATTTCTGTGAAGACAAATTCACTTTTGTGGAGACCAAAAATGAATTTTTCGTTGACAAAATTCACTTTTGTATAACAGAATTCACTTTTTGTCATAACAGAATTTCTCTTTTGTTCAATTGACAAATTCAATTTCTGTCATAACGGAATTCACTTTGCCATGACAAATCAAGTTACAGATCTTTTGTCATAGCACCAGAAATTCCACTATTTGTCTCGACAAAATTTTCTTCTCTGTATTAGATCCAGAGATAGCGCATTAACATTAAAGGTGCTAAGAAGAGACTCATGTTTGGTATGAAATGAGATCGATATTTGCAATTGTTACAATCGAATGGACTTATGCAAAGTATGTTGTCATGACAAAGATTTGATAGTATATAAGTTGACTAATCACAAAAATGATTTTCGAGTCGTTACAAATTGAATTGACGAACATTGAATTGTCAACTCGAAAGATACTTTGTGCGGAGACTGAATTGAAACGAAATAATGATGTAGAGATGGCTAATTAATCGAAATGACCAAAAGCAGTTTCGATGCATTAGGACATAATTCTGTATCGAATTTTCGTCTTATAAGTAATCTATTTTGTGTCAATGATTGGTTTTGATTACAAAAAGAGTGCTAATTTCCAATCGCGCGCCCGAGTTCTATCCGCAATCTATAGTCGCGGTGTGCCGTGTGTGATGTGTGTCCGGAACCTTGGTGAACAAGATTAGAAGCAAGAGCATTCAGCAGAGAATACATCTTCTACTCCCAGATGTTTAGCCCACAATGCTGAAGAAGATGGAACCCTATTGATTTTCAGAAGGTCAAGGGTCAAAGGTCAATGGTCACTATTTGCAAATCCTTGTTGAAACAAGATAGAAGCCATGGGCATTCCATCAGCAGAATCATCGAAACCTTCCACAAATGTTGCCATAAGAGAGGATGAAACCCATTGATTTTCAAGGTCAGGTCCGTACTATACTTTGCCAAAAATCATTTTGAACAAGATAGAAGCAGGACCATTTCATCAGAGAATCATTCAAACCTTTCCACAAATGTTCCCATGGAGAGAGGATGAAACCTATGAGTTTCAAGGTCATCAGGGGTCAAACTCTTGACTATTGCCAAAATCATTGTGAACAAGATAGACAGCAGGCCCATTATCAGAGATCATCAACTTCGCACAAATGTTGCCCAGGAGAGAGAATGAACTCTATCGATTTTCAAGGTCAAAGGTCAAGGTCACTATAGACTATTGCTAAAAAATCATTGTGGACAAGATAAAGAAACAAGGCATCATCAGAGAACATCTAAACTTTTCACAAAGGTTGCCCATTGAGAAGTGGATGACCCTATATGGTTTTAAAGGTCACAAGGTCAGGTCACTATTGTTATTGTTTTAAAATCTATGTTGCGAGGGGATGCTACGCTTGCGTTTGCCTTTCTTTGTTGGTTCATTTGGGAAGTGGAAGCAGCTAGCCATTGCAGAAAACATCCATAACCCCGCTTACGGCAGGTCAATTTACTCTCCAGCCAACACTTATTAGTCTTTAAACTACTTTGAAGTTATAGAACTGATGGTATAAAAATAGGTCACTAAGCAATCGCGGTTACGAGAGAGAGAGAGAGAGAGAGAGAGAAGAGACGAGAGAGATAGAGAGAGAGGAGACGAGAGAAGAGAAGGAGAAGGAGGGCAGAGAGAGAGAGAGAAGAGAGAAGAGAGGAGAAGAGGTCCGAGACGAGAGAGAACGGACTGATTTTTGTTCGCTTATTGTCTAAATGAGACATATGTATGCTACTTCATGCAAAATATTTTCACATATATCTTTACTATATTAGTTATATGGATTCTTGTGCAGGGTATATGGATCTCATATTCCCTGTCAAGTTATACTATATTAGTTATATGGATTCTGCAGGGTATATGGACTCATATTCCCTGTCAAAGTTTATATTCTCCCGAGCCGCCAAGAATATATACTTTGACAGGAATATGGTCCATATACCTTGCAAGAATTCATTATAACTAATATGTACTGCTTGCAGAGCGACAATTTGAAATTGAATAATCAAAGAGAGGGAAGAGGCAAAGCCCTGGAGATGAAATCCTTAATTTAATTCAAATTTATCCATTATTTCAACTAATAACTTTAAAGGACCATTGTTATTTATTTCTTAAATTTCAACACTGCATTTAATGTGAAAAAAATTTGTTAAAAATTCTATATGCATGTTGCGTTTATATTGGCCTAAATCAAATGGTCCAGCCGTCTTGGACTATGACGTCACAAACGGTAAACTTATATACAAACACGCAATCGTATTATTGTTATTACGTCACCAGCGGAGTTTTGATAATGATTATTAAAGTAAGTAAACGTAATTTTACAACTAATTATTGAAAATACTCAAACTATAAAGTATATAAATGCAAAAAAGTAACGATTCATTTACGAAGCGGTTAACTATGGAAGCCATTTTGTATCCCATCTATTCTTGACAGGGTATATGGCCTCATGTACACGGCTTGTCGTCCAATCAAATGCCTACATTTTTCTCTGCAGTAGTACATTATCATGTATTGGACCAAGCAAATGTCATAAACTAATGTTTGAAGAAAAAATGGATGAAATGGAAATGGGATAATGATTCTTCGTATGGGTATATAGTGTTAGGCCAATATCTATTGTATATGTTTTTTGGATTATGATTACGTTTGACACAATGTTAACTTCGCCTTTTTGTATTCACATCTAGTACGTTAGCATGCATCATGTTACTTCCTAGCAGGTCAACATCTACCATGTTTCTAGCAGGTCAACATATATCATGTTATTTCTTAGCAGGTCAACACCTATCTTGTTACTTCCTAGCAGGTAAACATCTATCTTGTTACTTCCTAGCAGGTCAACATCTATCATGTTACTTCCTAGTAGGTCTACATATATCATGTTCCTAGCAGGTCAAGATTTATCATGTTACTTCCTAGCTGGCCAACATCAATTATGTTCCAAGCAAGTCAACATATATCATGTTCTAAGCAGGTCAACATCTTTCATGTTACTTCCTAATAGGTCAACATCTATCATGTTCCTAGCAGGTCAAGATTTATCATGTTACTTCCTAGCTGGCCAACATCAATTATGTTCCAAGCAAGTCAACATATATCATGTTCTAAGCAGGTCAACATCTTTCATGTTACTTCCTAATAGGTCAACATCTATCATGTTCCAAGCAGTTCAAAATCTATCATGTTACTTCCTAGCAGTTCAACATCTATCATATTACTTCCTAGCAGGTCAACATATATCATGTTACTTCCTAGCAGGTCAACATCTATCATGCTACTTCCTAGCAAGTCGACATCTACCATGTTACTTCCTAGCAGGCCAACATCTAGCATGATACTTCCTAACAGGTCAACATCTATCATAATACTTCCTAACAGGTCAACATCTATCATGTTACTTCCTAGCAGTCCAAAATCTACCATGTTACTTCCTAGCAGGTCAACATATATGTTACTTCCTAGATGGTCAACACTTTTATTTTACTTCCTAACAGGTCAACATCAATTTCCAAGCAGGCCAACATCTAGCATGTTCCTAGCAGGTCAAACATCTATCAATCTTCCTTGTAGGTTAACATATATCTTGTTACTTCCTTGTAGGTCAACATCTGTCTGTTACTAGTATTGGTAGGTCAACATCTATCATGTTACCCCCTAGAATGTCAAAATCTACCATGTACGATATCAAATACAATTTCACTACGAGGTCACTGATGCAGAGATCGAATCAGATACCCAACTCCATTTCATCCACCTTTCTACCAGTTTCTAACATTTTCTGCTCTTGTTACTTGTACATGTATGAGCTGGGACACTAGGAAATAGCACATGCTGCCAAAACATTTTTTTTCCAAATAGCAATTGATGCACAGCATTATAAATTATCACACTATTCACAATATAATTTTGATGCAAAGCATCAAATCGGCCGCTAAAATCTTCAATGTTCTTAAGTTATTTCAAAAGAAACATACAGAAATGACTAACATACCCTTGTCCGGCCCTTACATTTATTCCACGCATTTCTACAATGAGATCCAAAATCTGCCCATGCATAAAGCAAATTGCAGTGGAG
>CAJDSM010035280.1:22220-35107 GCA_903981925.1 Ostrea lurida | reverse complement strand
TAAGAAACAGGGCAAGACTGACGATTAAAGATTGGGATTCATCATGGACTATAATTCAAATTTTTGCACACAGTCTCCCTAATCTGTTCTATACAATTTTTCAGGTTTAATATCCGTGCTAAACCATATTCTCACGGTTCATACTGTTCATAAACTGAACTTCGTACGTCACAATTCTATACGTCACAGACAAATGATTGATTCCTTATTGTGACGTCCAGATTGAAGCTAAATTCCTACGACATTGGAAATTTGACATTTATTTTGTTAATTCAGATAGCCTTCGAACATCAACAGTTTTACTGACTTCCAAAATAGTCGGAAATTTAATTATAAGAAATGACGTTATAATTTTCAAAGTTTACGAGAATTGAACCAATGTTGCCCTATTTGCACAACATTAATTATAATCCGCTACCGCGGATTATTATAGTTTGCAAATACGGCAACATCAGTTCAATCTCCGGTAAAACTCTGAAAAATATCACAGTCATTTTCTTAAATCAGTTGCTCATGCTCTTTTCATACTGTCTCTGTTAACAGGGAAGCGAGGAAAATGCAAACCGGGATTTTGAACCCGGGGCCCCCTGAATCTCAGTCAGGTGCTCTACATACTGAGCTATTCGGCCACTGGAGATTGAACCCGGTTGACCGCCTATACTTTCCTCCCTCCTAAATTGTCTTCTTCCGCGAAGACACACAACCCAGATTCATTTACCCTCTAGCAGGACTTTCACCTGCAATTCCAGCGGGTGGTTCCTACAGCAACCAAATGGCTAACAGGGAAGGGGAGGGGAAAATCAACGGACCAGACCGGGATTTGAACCAGGCGACCCCCTGAATCTAGTCAGGTGTTTTACCAAACTGATCTATCTGGCCACCGGAGATTGAACCCGGCTGACCGCTTACACTGTGGACCCATACACTGAGCCATAAGCTATTAATATTAGTCAGCATGATTTGAACTACATCAAGAACCATAAACACAAGAAGGTTTGCATATCTGAGTCTGGAGGAAATATAACTTTACTGGCAATCAGGTTAAAGTAGGCCTAGCTTGCTAGAAGAACTCACTGCAGATACACAGCTCCTTGTTGTCTGAAGGAGAAGTGGTCCCTTCAAGTCTGATAAATCTAGCTCCACCAACAACCTTGCTCTGCTTTTACTACAGCACCATTTATTCTGTTAGTTTGGAACTGAAATTGAAGATGTATCCGTCATTTTAAAAGGCCAATTTAAAAACATTATATATATCACATAAACTGCTCTGACCAAGCGGCCTAAAGTTTTTATCCATGCTATGAAGTTTCTTAACTTCTTTATATTAAAAAAATAAAAAAACAAAAACAAACAGGTAGTACAATGTATTTCCAAGTTCTTACCACAACAATGGGGAATAATATACTCCTTGAACGAGAATTTGAAAATTAGGAGAAGTGAAATAATTTTTTGGCTTTGACACGCCACTCCTAATAAGCCTATGTGCTGACGGCACTACCTTACTGCCACACCCACACACGACACGATCTCTGTCTGAGAATTTCTTGGATGCTGCTCTTCTAGAATTCTGTATGTGTTTCTGCAGCTTTCTTGCTAAGATGTAGCCTACAATTGAATAAAACTGCAGGATAGTTCATAGTTTTATATTAAATCCAACATATTTCAAAGTTTACGGGCATTATCATATGCACATCTTGCGCAAATTATAAACGTAGAGTTTTCAATTCGAAGTGCTTGGAAGTACCTTCCTGCTCTTATCCTATTTTTTGGCCCGGGTTTCACGAGCATGCAAAACCGGGCCTTATAAAATTGGTGAATGGCGGTGCGGGCGGCGGGTGGGTGGGGAAATAAATTTCTGTATCACTTTACTCAGTAATTGCTTATCGTACGCCTCATGACATTTAAACTTTGTTATTATCAGCGGGTGGTCCCATATCGTGGGATCCAATTTCAGATCCTGTCGACTCTACTTCCTGTTTACCGGGACTTTAGAATTATTTTTCCAGTGTTATCTTCTTAATAGTGCAAATTTTCGTAACACTTTACTCAGCAATTAATTATCGTAGGCCTTCATGTCCTTGATATCCATCATCAGCAGGTGGTCCCATACTCGTGGGAATCCCATTTTCAGACCTGTTCCGACACCTACTTCCTGTTACCGATATTTTTTCCAGCATTTAATTATTCATACTAGTTACACCAATTTTTGCAATATTCGGTACCTACCCCATGTATTTACGATTTTATTTATCTACCAAATGTATGTTAATAGGAAACAAACCAGCACCGTTTCCGGTTTTTTGGAATTTTTTTAGTCAGGTTTATATGCGGGATACGAAAACCGCTTGATCGGATAGTGACGCTTGACGTAAAACAAATGTGAAATACTGTCACTGTGTTTCTGTTGTGTAACACATCTTGTTGGTTGGGCGTAACAAGTTTTTCCTACAAATCAGGGAAATACAATTAAAATGGATAGGCTAGGTTGATTTTAACGGAACACGGGAACCGGTAATTTGTACTGTAATAATGATAGTAGGGGGTAACACCCCCAAATTCCATCGGAGACCCGTGGTTTTGATGTTCATTCGTGTTGCCTAATAAGACCCATACTATAATAAATTACAGACAAAATTTAACACGGTCCCTGCATGGGAATGGACATGGACAGACAAAAACAAAAAGAAGACCATGAATCCAGGGAAAAAGGAATGTGCATTTCACAAAAGATATCACTAAATCAGGTTTAGGCCCTATCATTCATCATCTGTTAATGTTTCCTTCTTTCGAACGTGTTCAACATATATATGGATAAAAAATTAAATCTTTTTCAATCTTTGAATGTGTTGATTTCTGGGGTTTTAAAAGTTCAACTAAAATGGGTACATGTATGTTATTTCCAATATTACACACTTTCAGGTATAGAGAGAGAGAGAGAGAGGAAACGAGAAGAGAGAGGAGAGACGGAGAGAGAGAGATAGAGAGAGGAGAGAGAGAGACGAGAGAGCACTACAGGGTGCAACAGAATTGCCTACAATATCATATTATTTGTACACTGTCACAAACCAAAACTTCAATCTTTAATATAATGCAAGTATTTCAAAATATATTTAGTGCCCCCCTTTTTTTATAAATTGAGTAACAAATTTAATTTGCAGCAATGCAGGATTGGGCGTCTAATAGAAATTATAAATTTGAACCCATGCTCATTTCAAGCACTCACCCACCCCATTTAAGGAATTTTGAGACAATGATTGCACTTATATATCATAACAACCCCCCCCCCCCCCATTTTTTGTATTATTGTATATCAAAATATTTATGATGAAATAAGATTTAAAAATTGTTCAATCTGAAAACCTTTTTAGGAAGGGATCCACTTTCATCACAACACATTCCTTTTAACATTTTCATTTTTTGTGCAGAAAGAAGAGGAGTGAAATATGTAAGCGTGTTCCAAACACGCTTTTGATTGTCCCAAGAATGCGACCGGTAGCAATATTCAAAATATCAGTACTATCCCAGGAAATCTGGGACTAGAGCCGAGTGAGAAAGACTCAATGCAAGATGCATCCACTGGACACAAAATATGGACATCTCCGCCCGTGTCAACGCTTACAACGATTTATTATAGATTTGATACATAATATCCAAATGGCATTGTGATCCGTATGTCTTTGATTATCAAATTCTTAAATGATACACACTGTAATGTTGTCTATCATTCATATAACCAGACACATAGCTTTGTTTTATTATAAAATCACCAACTGAAAATTTTAGAAAAAATCAATGCACTCAACTATTTTTAAATAACAAAAACATATGCCGCAAAATTTATAGGGACATATTCACCCTTGATCTACGATGGGCCTGTGTTTGGGCCAAGTGAACTGGAATTTCAGTTTATAAAGGCCTAATAAGACTACTGTATTTATAACAATAAAAAGCAAAGAAACCAAACCTTAGGTTCTTATTTTATGTTTATTAATCATGTTAGTAGTGAAGTTACATACGATACTCATCAAAATCATTAAATTAGTTCCTTTATCAAAAATGATCACTGATTGACATTAAGGTCACTGAAGATTCATTAATAAAACTGAAGAAATTCTCCTGGTTTTGCATCTTGGTCTTATACTTGGAATGCAGTATGACTAATATGTGGTCCAATATAAAGTTCATCATGTAGTAGAAAAGGGAACTTTCAGGGAAAAATCTGTGAAATGAGTTTTGAAAGTGCATTTCAAAAATGTCTGGCTTGCTAATCTCCAAAGAAAAGAACCTTCAGTATTTGTGTGAAAAGTTTCCTCCATGTCATGATTCAGGTGAAAATTAATTTGCCCATTTGCGGCGGACTGTGGACTATTTTTAAAGCGGGCATCAAAATGTCCACAGAATGCAGTGGGCTGTCTTGTCTGAACTAAAATTCTCTCTAATGCCCAATGTTGAATTCTGGCTCACTGGGAAAAGTGGTGACATTCAATATACACCGAGCTGTACATGTATTTATAACTATACTTGTACTTGTTCACGTAAACAGATAATTACATTAATCATTCCAAAGCGCTCATAGTAATCACAGGCAACCTGAAGCTGTGGATCTGTTATTTCTACCCCCCCCCCCTTTCTCAAAAACAATTAGTTTTTTAATTATGAAAATTAATTTAGTAAACGAGAAATATCACAATAATGATTTCCCTGCCAATCACTTCTATGAGTCGATCGCTATTAGTTAGGTTTCTACTTTTACAACAAGTTCTTTATTAGATGAACCACTTATAGATACTAATCAGCTATATATAATATAATAATATATAGCTTATCTCATATGTATTCATTCTAAAAAATGCTAAAAGTAGAAACTAACTGTGCAGTCGACTTATGAAAGTTGATCGGCGGGGGAAAATCACATATCTTTTAGATAATTCTCGTTTGTTTTGAGTAGGGGCGGGGCGGGGGCGCACAGGCGGTGAGTCATGCCGAGGCGTAACAACAATCCACCACTTCAGGTTGGCCTTGTTGATATTAAGTGGTATGCAAACCACAAAAAAGGTGAAGTTAACATTTGTGTCATAACATAATGCACTGTGATATCCGACGTGCTTCAGAAGAATGATAGTTTTTCTAATATTTACCTGTGCCAAGGACTTGAATATATTTCTAAAACATGTATTGCTCATATTGAACTATATCATGAACAAACCTGCTAATAAAATACTTTCTGAGATTTCTTACCTTGCGAATCTTTTGGAGCATTTGAACATTCTCCCGTTGGGCCCAATCCACTCTAATGGTTCCCTCACGGTTTTCGAACTTTTTGCGTACATTCTTTTCCTTTAGCCTTTAGACCTACAATAAGATTTAAATAGTAGACCGTACTCTATATCAAACAGCAATACTGTACGTTCCACTTTCCCAGTGATTAATACTTGATCGTACGCACTTATGCTCCGGCGATTGCTTGTATTTTATACGATAAACAATATTATAATTATATTCATTACCATAACATACTAATTTCATAATTGCAGCAATTTATTAACTCCTTATGTTTAATTAATCTAATTGTTAAAGGAACTGTTGCATTCGAGCATTACTCAAAATCTCGTCGGCGGTAAACTCGACTAGCCTACTACGTGTGTCGACTCAAGCGTCATTCGAATATTAGTTGAAATAGCCTATACACAAAACCAAAATAACGGCATGATATAAGCAAAAATACGTACCTGGTTATCGGTAGTTTCTGCCTTTTGTGGTGGTTTCTTTTTTCTTTAAACTCGGTCTCAGGGTGCCGAGACACAAGAGAAAATATAGGTTACGTTTCAATTTTTACATATCTACAAGCGCCGAAGTGACAGTAAAGCGTTCTTACGGCTATCACCCCTAACGACATAAACTATTCCGAACCAAAACGCGTCGTCGGTTTCTCTCATGCTGATTTTTTTCGATTGTCCTAAGCCTCATCTTGACGAGATGTAAGCATCCTAATAAGCGCCAACAGAAAGTTTGGTGAAATTTTATTCATGTAGAACATCAACACTAATTTACCCAGCAACCCGCGCCATTTCTGTCTTTGACGCAAAAAAATTTATATATAATATAACAATAATAATTTTCTTTTTCAAATAATAAAAAAAATAGTAACTTTCCACACAAATTTGTACAATTCGGATCACACTCGTCAATTTCGTTGTCATTACCCGCCACAAGCAGTAGACCTCCGGCCACGTGCGATGGCGCAAGAATTGCATCAAATCGCATTGCATTTATCCGGCGTGAAGCGTGGTATGTGGCATTAACGTTTAAAAGGCTAAACCGAAGCCTCTCGATCTTCTTTTTCTTTTTGATTGGTTTGCTTGTACTGTTAATGTTCTGTGGCAGTCAGGTGGCATTTGACTGTGGGAGTCATGTGGACAGTTCACTTTGCAACTCTCCTTTAGTATAGGATTGCCTTTACTACAGTGAACTGCTCCACATGACTCCCCAGTCACAAATGCCACCTGACTGCCACAGAACATTTAACAGTACAGCCCAAACCAATCAATAAGAAACAGGGCAAGACTGACGATTAAAGATTGGGATTCATCATGGACTATAATTCAAATTTTTGCACACAGTCTCCCTAATCTGTTCTATACAATTTTTCAGGTTTAATATCCGTGCTAAACCATATTCTCACGGTTCATACTGTTCATAAACTGAACTTCGTACGTCACAATTCTATACGTCACAGACAAATGATTGATTCCTTATTGTGACGTCCAGATTGAAGCTAAATTCCTACGACATTGGAAATTTGACATTTATTTTGTTAATTCAGATAGCCTTCGAACATCAACAGTTTTACTGACTTCCAAAATAGTCGGAAATTTAATTATAAGAAATGACGTTATAATTTTCAAAGTTTACGAGAATTGAACCAATGTTGCCCTATTTGCACAACATTAATTATAATCCGCTACCGCGGATTATTATAGTTTGCAAATACGGCAACATCAGTTCAATCTCCGGTAAAACTCTGAAAAATATCACAGTCATTTTCTTAAATCAGTTGCTCATGCTCTTTTCATACTGTCTCTGTTAACAGGGAAGCGAGGAAAATGCAAACCGGGATTTTGAACCCGGGGCCCCCTGAATCTCAGTCAGGTGCTCTACATACTGAGCTATTCGGCCACTGGAGATTGAACCCGGTTGACCGCCTATACTTTCCTCCCTCCTAAATTGTCTTCTTCCGCGAAGACACACAACCCAGATTCATTTACCCTCTAGCAGGACTTTCACCTGCAATTCCAGCGGGTGGTTCCTACAGCAACCAAATGGCTAACAGGGAAGGGGAGGGGAAAATCAACGGACCAGACCGGGATTTGAACCAGGCGACCCCCTGAATCTAGTCAGGTGTTTTACCAAACTGATCTATCTGGCCACCGGAGATTGAACCCGGCTGACCGCTTACACTGTGGACCCATACACTGAGCCATAAGCTATTAATATTAGTCAGCATGATTTGAACTACATCAAGAACCATAAACACAAGAAGGTTTGCATATCTGAGTCTGGAGGAAATATAACTTTACTGGCAATCAGGTTAAAGTAGGCCTAGCTTGCTAGAAGAACTCACTGCAGATACACAGCTCCTTGTTGTCTGAAGGAGAAGTGGTCCCTTCAAGTCTGATAAATCTAGCTCCACCAACAACCTTGCTCTGCTTTTACTACAGCACCATTTATTCTGTTAGTTTGGAACTGAAATTGAAGATGTATCCGTCATTTTAAAAGGCCAATTTAAAAACATTATATATATCACATAAACTGCTCTGACCAAGCGGCCTAAAGTTTTTATCCATGCTATGAAGTTTCTTAACTTCTTTATATTAAAAAAATAAAAAAACAAAAACAAACAGGTAGTACAATGTATTTCCAAGTTCTTACCACAACAATGGGGAATAATATACTCCTTGAACGAGAATTTGAAAATTAGGAGAAGTGAAATAATTTTTTGGCTTTGACACGCCACTCCTAATAAGCCTATGTGCTGACGGCACTACCTTACTGCCACACCCACACACGACACGATCTCTGTCTGAGAATTTCTTGGATGCTGCTCTTCTAGAATTCTGTATGTGTTTCTGCAGCTTTCTTGCTAAGATGTAGCCTACAATTGAATAAAACTGCAGGATAGTTCATAGTTTTATATTAAATCCAACATATTTCAAAGTTTACGGGCATTATCATATGCACATCTTGCGCAAATTATAAACGTAGAGTTTTCAATTCGAAGTGCTTGGAAGTACCTTCCTGCTCTTATCCTATTTTTTGGCCCGGGTTTCACGAGCATGCAAAACCGGGCCTTATAAAATTGGTGAATGGCGGTGCGGGCGGCGGGTGGGTGGGGAAATAAATTTCTGTATCACTTTACTCAGTAATTGCTTATCGTACGCCTCATGACATTTAAACTTTGTTATTATCAGCGGGTGGTCCCATATCGTGGGATCCAATTTCAGATCCTGTCGACTCTACTTCCTGTTTACCGGGACTTTAGAATTATTTTTCCAGTGTTATCTTCTTAATAGTGCAAATTTTCGTAACACTTTACTCAGCAATTAATTATCGTAGGCCTTCATGTCCTTGATATCCATCATCAGCAGGTGGTCCCATACTCGTGGGAATCCCATTTTCAGACCTGTTCCGACACCTACTTCCTGTTACCGATATTTTTTCCAGCATTTAATTATTCATACTAGTTACACCAATTTTTGCAATATTCGGTACCTACCCCATGTATTTACGATTTTATTTATCTACCAAATGTATGTTAATAGGAAACAAACCAGCACCGTTTCCGGTTTTTTGGAATTTTTTTAGTCAGGTTTATATGCGGGATACGAAAACCGCTTGATCGGATAGTGACGCTTGACGTAAAACAAATGTGAAATACTGTCACTGTGTTTCTGTTGTGTAACACATCTTGTTGGTTGGGCGTAACAAGTTTTTCCTACAAATCAGGGAAATACAATTAAAATGGATAGGCTAGGTTGATTTTAACGGAACACGGGAACCGGTAATTTGTACTGTAATAATGATAGTAGGGGGTAACACCCCCAAATTCCATCGGAGACCCGTGGTTTTGATGTTCATTCGTGTTGCCTAATAAGACCCATACTATAATAAATTACAGACAAAATTTAACACGGTCCCTGCATGGGAATGGACATGGACAGACAAAAACAAAAAGAAGACCATGAATCCAGGGAAAAAGGAATGTGCATTTCACAAAAGATATCACTAAATCAGGTTTAGGCCCTATCATTCATCATCTGTTAATGTTTCCTTCTTTCGAACGTGTTCAACATATATATGGATAAAAAATTAAATCTTTTTCAATCTTTGAATGTGTTGATTTCTGGGGTTTTAAAAGTTCAACTAAAATGGGTACATGTATGTTATTTCCAATATTACACACTTTCAGGTATAGAGAGAGAGAGAGAGAGGAAACGAGAAGAGAGAGGAGAGACGGAGAGAGAGAGATAGAGAGAGGAGAGAGAGAGACGAGAGAGCACTACAGGGTGCAACAGAATTGCCTACAATATCATATTATTTGTACACTGTCACAAACCAAAACTTCAATCTTTAATATAATGCAAGTATTTCAAAATATATTTAGTGCCCCCCTTTTTTTATAAATTGAGTAACAAATTTAATTTGCAGCAATGCAGGATTGGGCGTCTAATAGAAATTATAAATTTGAACCCATGCTCATTTCAAGCACTCACCCACCCCATTTAAGGAATTTTGAGACAATGATTGCACTTATATATCATAACAACCCCCCCCCCCCCCATTTTTTGTATTATTGTATATCAAAATATTTATGATGAAATAAGATTTAAAAATTGTTCAATCTGAAAACCTTTTTAGGAAGGGATCCACTTTCATCACAACACATTCCTTTTAACATTTTCATTTTTTGTGCAGAAAGAAGAGGAGTGAAATATGTAAGCGTGTTCCAAACACGCTTTTGATTGTCCCAAGAATGCGACCGGTAGCAATATTCAAAATATCAGTACTATCCCAGGAAATCTGGGACTAGAGCCGAGTGAGAAAGACTCAATGCAAGATGCATCCACTGGACACAAAATATGGACATCTCCGCCCGTGTCAACGCTTACAACGATTTATTATAGATTTGATACATAATATCCAAATGGCATTGTGATCCGTATGTCTTTGATTATCAAATTCTTAAATGATACACACTGTAATGTTGTCTATCATTCATATAACCAGACACATAGCTTTGTTTTATTATAAAATCACCAACTGAAAATTTTAGAAAAAATCAATGCACTCAACTATTTTTAAATAACAAAAACATATGCCGCAAAATTTATAGGGACATATTCACCCTTGATCTACGATGGGCCTGTGTTTGGGCCAAGTGAACTGGAATTTCAGTTTATAAAGGCCTAATAAGACTACTGTATTTATAACAATAAAAAGCAAAGAAACCAAACCTTAGGTTCTTATTTTATGTTTATTAATCATGTTAGTAGTGAAGTTACATACGATACTCATCAAAATCATTAAATTAGTTCCTTTATCAAAAATGATCACTGATTGACATTAAGGTCACTGAAGATTCATTAATAAAACTGAAGAAATTCTCCTGGTTTTGCATCTTGGTCTTATACTTGGAATGCAGTATGACTAATATGTGGTCCAATATAAAGTTCATCATGTAGTAGAAAAGGGAACTTTCAGGGAAAAATCTGTGAAATGAGTTTTGAAAGTGCATTTCAAAAATGTCTGGCTTGCTAATCTCCAAAGAAAAGAACCTTCAGTATTTGTGTGAAAAGTTTCCTCCATGTCATGATTCAGGTGAAAATTAATTTGCCCATTTGCGGCGGACTGTGGACTATTTTTAAAGCGGGCATCAAAATGTCCACAGAATGCAGTGGGCTGTCTTGTCTGAACTAAAATTCTCTCTAATGCCCAATGTTGAATTCTGGCTCACTGGGAAAAGTGGTGACATTCAATATACACCGAGCTGTACATGTATTTATAACTATACTTGTACTTGTTCACGTAAACAGATAATTACATTAATCATTCCAAAGCGCTCATAGTAATCACAGGCAACCTGAAGCTGTGGATCTGTTATTTCTACCCCCCCCCCCTTTCTCAAAAACAATTAGTTTTTTAATTATGAAAATTAATTTAGTAAACGAGAAATATCACAATAATGATTTCCCTGCCAATCACTTCTATGAGTCGATCGCTATTAGTTAGGTTTCTACTTTTACAACAAGTTCTTTATTAGATGAACCACTTATAGATACTAATCAGCTATATATAATATAATAATATATAGCTTATCTCATATGTATTCATTCTAAAAAATGCTAAAAGTAGAAACTAACTGTGCAGTCGACTTATGAAAGTTGATCGGCGGGGGAAAATCACATATCTTTTAGATAATTCTCGTTTGTTTTGAGTAGGGGCGGGGCGGGGGCGCACAGGCGGTGAGTCATGCCGAGGCGTAACAACAATCCACCACTTCAGGTTGGCCTTGTTGATATTAAGTGGTATGCAAACCACAAAAAAGGTGAAGTTAACATTTGTGTCATAACATAATGCACTGTGATATCCGACGTGCTTCAGAAGAATGATAGTTTTTCTAATATTTACCTGTGCCAAGGACTTGAATATATTTCTAAAACATGTATTGCTCATATTGAACTATATCATGAACAAACCTGCTAATAAAATACTTTCTGAGATTTCTTACCTTGCGAATCTTTTGGAGCATTTGAACATTCTCCCGTTGGGCCCAATCCACTCTAATGGTTCCCTCACGGTTTTCGAACTTTTTGCGTACATTCTTTTCCTTTAGCCTTTAGACCTACAATAAGATTTAAATAGTAGACCGTACTCTATATCAAACAGCAATACTGTACGTTCCACTTTCCCAGTGATTAATACTTGATCGTACGCACTTATGCTCCGGCGATTGCTTGTATTTTATACGATAAACAATATTATAATTATATTCATTACCATAACATACTAATTTCATAATTGCAGCAATTTATTAACTCCTTATGTTTAATTAATCTAATTGTTAAAGGAACTGTTGCATTCGAGCATTACTCAAAATCTCGTCGGCGGTAAACTCGACTAGCCTACTACGTGTGTCGACTCAAGCGTCATTCGAATATTAGTTGAAATAGCCTATACACAAAACCAAAATAACGGCATGATATAAGCAAAAATACGTACCTGGTTATCGGTAGTTTCTGCCTTTTGTGGTGGTTTCTTTTTTCTTTAAACTCGGTCTCAGGGTGCCGAGACACAAGAGAAAATATAGGTTACGTTTCAATTTTTACATATCTACAAGCGCCGAAGTGACAGTAAAGCGTTCTTACGGCTATCACCCCTAACGACATAAACTATTCCGAACCAAAACGCGTCGTCGGTTTCTCTCATGCTGATTTTTTTCGATTGTCCTAAGCCTCATCTTGACGAGATGTAAGCATCCTAATAAGCGCCAACAGAAAGTTTGGTGAAATTTTATTCATGTAGAACATCAACACTAATTTACCCAGCAACCCGCGCCATTTCTGTCTTTGACGCAAAAAAATTTATATATAATATAACAATAATAATTTTCTTTTTCAAATAATAAAAAAAATAGTAACTTTCCACACAAATTTGTACAATTCGGATCACACTCGTCAATTTCGTTGTCATTACCCGCCACAAGCAGTAGACCTCCGGCCACGTGCGATGGCGCAAGAATTGCATCAAATCGCATTGCATTTATCCGGCGTGAAGCGTGGTATGTGGCATTAACGTTTAAAAGGCTAAACCGAAGCCTCTCGATCTTCTTT
>CAJDSM010035278.1:735-12241 GCA_903981925.1 Ostrea lurida | reverse complement strand
AAATTTAACATGCCATATCCAGGATTTATACGTTAGGGTACATTTTTCAACTCGACTGCGTCGATTTTCACACAGTAAATTTTACTCAAATGTTGACTAGGCAATTTTCAATTGCATTGGCCAGTCAGAAACTGCGCAGTGTTTTCAAAAACAATTTGTACTATAATTTNATTATAGTTTTAGAACTGTATCGAACCGAAATAGACCTGGAATAAATCGAACATCGAATCGAGACCAGTACATCACGATTCAGCAGCATCGCGATGTATCGTTTCACTCCTAATAAATACTTCATCCTACTGTACTGAAAAAGTAAATACATGAACTTAAAAAAAGAAGAAATATGAAATCAATAATTCATATAGACTAAACACCCCAGTAGAATTTGGTTTCTATGGTGATATTGTACATTGCTGAATGGGTGTATACTAGGTATCTATTGTATGTGTTATTAATATGGAGGATTCTTGGTAGTCTGAGATTAACCTTTACCTGCTCTCAGTTCACCTAACCAGTGATTATTAATTCCTTTTATTCGATGCAGCACTATTGACAGTTTATAAAATGGTGGATAGATTTCCCCACTCCTAGTTTGGTTTTCTCTCCTATTTCAGTTGCTAGATATTGTAACAGATTTTGTGGGTATTAATACAACATAATCTAGTCCACGACTTCATGGTATATTGAATTACCTCAGAGTAATTCAGCATCGATTAATTTTGTGTGTAAAAAATGTAATGTGTAATTTTATTTGTCTGTGTCCATGAATATATACTTAATGTGATCAGTTGTCACTACCAGCATATAATGTGGCAGGTAGAAGCTGGTGAATCTGCTTGGAACAATCATTACTATATTGTCCACCAAATCCAGTAATTCGAGGGAGAGGGGGTTGGATTGGTCACATACACTTCTCTTTATGATAGAAAGATAGACTTCTTAATTTTAGCGAAATGAAATGTCAAGGTCAAAAAATTGTTAATGTCAGGTCATTCCTGCTACAGTGAAAGAAATTTAGCAGCATTTGATAGATATTTTATACTGACTTTCACTGCAAGGAGTGGCGCCAAAAAAAAGTGAAAATCAGCTCCCTGCGCTGAAATGGTCCAGAAATTCTTTGAAAATATCACGCTGGCATGTAGTGCTCCTGGCTCTTACCTGTAAATTATTATTTTCAGTACGTCTTTCCCTATCGAGAAAAATTCATTGACTTTACATTTTTTTGTATCTCTTCTGTACCTTAAACACACACAAGCAGACATGTCGCAGACCCTAGGTCGTCAGATTGGGTTTTGGAGGATTTCATATTACGCCCATGTACAAGGTCGTCCGATAAGAAATGGATGGTCACAAAAGTCCCAACGATGCTCTACGGACTAACCATAACGGACAATGGTTGCAAGTGATATCGCGTTTTATCAAACGATATCAAAGAAGACAGTAATTATGGACAAACAGAACGATCTCAGTGCGGTGATCATATAGAAAAAAGTTGATGCAAATATGTTTAGTGGGCTGCCAGGCATTTTGAGGTGGCCAAAATGTTGAAGATGATTCCAAAAGGAACAGCGTTTAACCATGGTAGTGGAACCCATGGAAGTCTGGGTTTGTAAGTGTATTTATAATAATCATTCGTGTTATTATCTTGATCTTTAGATGATTGCTCAACTATTGCATCTAATGATTTGGGAGAAAAAAGACATTTTATACATACGAAAAGATAAGAAACAAAAGCTTCAATCTGTGTATATGCCCCTTGGCGGATTGAAAAATTTGGGGGCGATATATAGTTTTTTGCTGTCGTCTGTCCTACTGCCTGTCTGTGGCCAAAAAGTTTTAACCTTGGTCTAATGCTCACTTCTATGTAACCGAGGTGATGAGCAGGTGGAGGTATTCAAAATTTCACTTTAAAGAAATGACTGTTATTAATTTTCACAGTTTCCAGCGGAGATTAGAACTGATGTTGCCTATGTGCAACACTATTATCCGCGATAGGCGATTAATTAACTTGTTGCAAAATAGGTCAACTTGGTTCAATCTCCGGTAAACTTGAAGAATTATAACAGCTCAATTCTTCTTATACAATTAAATTTCCGACTAATTTTGAGTCAATAAACATGATTTCGAAGCTAAAAGTGTCAAATTTTCATGTCGTAGGAATTTAAAGCTTCAACCTGATCGTCAACAATAAGGAGATCGATCATTGTGTCATGTTGAGCGTCTAGAATGTCGTGACATTACGAAGTTCAGTCCTTATACGTATGAACCGTAAAATTACGGTTTATACGATATAAATGAAAAATTTGGTATAGACAGATAGGCGGACGTGTGAAAATTTAATTATTAAGTATGTGAAACGGTGATGTCTAGAAAAAGAAAAAAACATCATTATATAATATGGAATAAATATATTCAAAGTTTATGATATACTAACACGTATATAATAGTTTGCTAAGAATAGCACTAAAAAGATTTAATTACAAAAAATAAGATTTATAAATACCTTAATTTTGTGCTCGTGGTAGTTCTACAGTGCGTATGGCCCCCAGATTACGATGATGTTTATTTCTTTTTCTAGAATCAACCGATGTTTATTCCTTGTGGCACAGACCTTGTCGACTTGTAACCAAATCTTCGACACTGTTGACTTCTACATTGACCTTTGACTACATTTAAAAAAATTCTAAATTTCTAATATATATGTATATCTTTCAAAATCGGGAAGAGTAGCTGCTTTCATCATTTTATGCAATGTGCATTTTAAGAGAACCTTAACTTCCATGTCGGTACCACATTAGTTGACTTCCATGTGACCTTTGAAGACAGTGACCTAGTTTTTGAAAATGAAAAGAAAAAAAAAAACACTATCAAAAAACAATCAACTCTATTTTAACACCTTTTGCAACACAAGAGGTACAGCATGTGTACTTGCTTTCCGATTTTCAGATTTGTTTGCAATTGGGAACCTTAAATCAAGATGAACCAAAATGAAAATTACTCTACACTGGTCTCAGTATTTAAAGTACATGTCTTACGTTCCACTTGATTGTGAACCAGGGGCATCAGTGTTTCACAATCACTTCTTGTTCAATTTTGTCAGTTCTGGAGTTTTAACAACAGTGCTAACTTCTTAAAAAACTTAAATAAGCTTTTCTTTTGTCAAATTGGTATAGTGTTTGGATTTCTTGGGTGTGTTGTCTTAATGAATACGTTAGTTTGTATTATCCCAGGAAGTACACATCTGTATGGCGTAAATTCGAAAAAGATCTTATTACACAAGGCAAAACCTACATATTATGATTACGTTGATTAAATTTAATTCTAAATAGAAATGGCAGCAAGTATGGGTAAAAAATAATCAGTATTGATATTGTGTTCTAATCTCGTTCATCAATGCCACAAAGTCCCCAAAAAGTTAATCTCTTTCATTCTGTTTAGGACCTGATAGGGAAGATTGTAAGATGATTCTGGTTTAGCATTATTTACTCTGTTACCTGTGTACCTATATCAGTAAAGATATACGATGACTCATCACTGTTTTCATACCAAAGGTAAATACTAGTTCATGAATGATCTAGCACGCTTATGTACATAGTTTGGCAGAACTTGACAATCATCTCATATTTCATTTTTATCCAATGGTTGAAAAAAAAAAAAACGAACTTATAAATATGATGGACAATTAGGAGCCACAGTACCTTTGGCGTCTTAGTTGTATCTCAGAGTTAATTTGTTGTATTTTTTGAACGTAGAAGTGTCACCAAAAATCAACCTACCAGTGGGTGTGTTGTATCTCTCCTGACTGTGTAGTAAATTTGGTGTTGTGCTGTGAGAACGCAGTTTTATTCGATAACTTGCTTATGTAACTTGTATTTAAATGAGATTTTTGTTACAGTTGAATAAATGTAAAATAAGAGTAAGCCATGAGTTAATGAATCTGATCTACTTTTCCCACAGCATTCTGTGGAGGAAATCCTAGTGGAACCAAAAGGCAGCTGAAATATCAGGATCATGGCAAACAGACTGTTACGACGTCAAAGGTCGTCACGGTGTCCGCATTCACTGTGGGAAATACTGTGCAGTAGCACGATTTAAGTTCCCAATTCACTAGAAACGCATATACTCCAAAAGTGTGAGTTATTTTGTTGTGGATGAACTCTACAGTAACAGATCAGGTAGGAAATTAATTTGTCACTGATGTCGGTGGAGCCATTTTTTCTGAGTGGACCGTTTTAAAATGTCTCCCGAATTCTGGTATAGACACTACAGATGATATGTCCCACTCAAAAATGTCCACTTGTGATTCCAGTGGCTGCCCAACACGTGGAAAGTGGGCTTTTTCAAAATCTCACCTGAGTGCACACTGTATAGATTTTAAACATTTTTTTCTGTTGTGTCTCGTTTTATAAATGCTAGTGACGCGTGAAGTGAAGTGTGCAAAATTCATGCAAACTTGGTGATAAAGAGGTTTATGTTATAATTTAGAAGTCAATTTTCTTGTCACTTTCGACATTCATTTCTTGTTCGTCATAATATTTAATGGGGCATTCTATAGAAGCTTTACTGCTATTTAATAGGATCTGTTAGAAGAAAGGTGATGTACGTGCACGAAAAACAACATGGTTTCTAAGTTAATCTTGTTTAATGGTTGTAAAAGTGCCAGGAAATGACTGTCGAAATGTTAATGAGATAATTACTTCTAATTATAGTCTAAGAGTCGTGTTTGGTGTGCACTTGTACATAAAACACACACAGTAAGAACCTTACTGAGAGAATTGTCCCTCATTAGAGCTAGGAGAAGTGGTTCTCTGTTGAGCTGGATGATGAAGAGTGAACACAGTGTGTTGCTCAGATCAACAGTGTTATGCATCACCTATTAGTATTCAAGGTAATGAACGCTTATCGTGCGGAGCACACAATGCATTCGCAGTAGCCTTAGCGAGAGCATCGGAACAAACTACGATTGTCACTGAGTTCGAGATGACCTGAGTAGCATATCGAGTCTAGAAGAGTTATAAGCACGCCTGAAGTTATATAGCGGAAGCTCACATGCGGGGAGAATAAGGCAGTTTCAGCGCGAGTAGTTGTAACGGGTGGGCGGGGATGTACTTGATACTGAGACAGCTTCGATCAGGGTCTGTTATTAAGTCGATTGCGACAGCGACGTGGATTACGATGAGTGATGTGAAGTTGTGAGCCATAGTATCGGACTGTGCGGGCACATCGGAGTTATATCAGCGAGCGTTAGAGATTTATGACTTTTTGACATTGCGTGCGGTTTTACCTGTAGTCATACCCTGCCGGAGGGAGGATCATCCCTAAACTACAGGATCGTATAGAGCCGTCTGAAGAGGAAATTATATTATGTATGTAGCGTGGTGAAATCCGCTAGGGCATACGTCCTAATAGTACTTATGTAAGATCAACCTACGCCGCCGTCTTCACCCATTCTCCCACTGTCTCTGCAAACATAAATCATGGCCCCTGAGTGCACCCTAGCACCCATGTGCACGGATCTGCTCTGTCTCAGCTTTACAGACCAGCGACCTGATTTACCCATATAATGTAAGCGCCGCTAAGTATGACGATAGGTTTCAGCCATTTTTCAATTTGTCGAAGTCGTTGGCATTCTTATTCTGTTGGAAGGATTTGTCAAAAAGGCCAACCAAATCCTACATTTTTTTTTAATCATGGCCAGATAAGTTTTACACTGATAATACTAGAAGGCGTCACTGCACTAAACACGTGTATCTGAGCACATGTGTCACTCTTCATCATCCAGCTCAGCAGAGAAACGCCTTCCGCTAGCTTAATAGAGGACAAATTCTCTCTCTGTAATTTCTTTATGTGTGTGTTTATGTCACAGTGCTACACCAAACACGACTCTTAGACTTAATTGAAGTACATTATCTCATTAACATTCACGTCCATTTCCCTGCGTCTTCTCCTAGCAGACCATTAACCACTTGACAAGAAAGCCATGTTTTTTTCAGTTGCACGTAACACTCACTTCACTTCTCAAAGATCTATTAAATACTATAACTTCTTAAAATGGCCCCATTAACGTAAGATTTGAGGAACAAACAATGAGAATGTAAGTGACAAAATAATTGAACTTCTAATTAACATAACCCATCTTTATAGCCAATGTTATTGCATGAAATTTTGCACACTTCATTCACATGTCATGACTAAAATTATAAACAGAACAACAGAAAAAAAAATTTTAAAATCTATACAGTGCAAGCTCGGTGGATTTTTTTGAAAAGCCCCACTTTGCCACTGTGCGGCCAGCACTTGGACATTCCACAGTGGAATTTGATGTGGACATTCATCTGAGGTTCTATACAATTCGTGGCGATTAAAAAACGATCACGTCAAAAAATGGGTCCCGACAATCAGTGACAAATTTAATTTCACTGATTGCTGTACTGTATCAATTCATTCCACAACAAAATAAACAATTTTGGAGTATTCATGCGTTTCTAATGATGGGAACTATCGTGCTACTCATCAATTTTCCACAGGTTGCGGGACTGACGACCTTAGTCGTAACGTCTGTTTGCCCTGATCCTTCAATTTCCGCTGCCCTTTTTTCCACTAGATTTCTCCCAAAATGCTGTAAAAGTAGAGACGAGATATCATATTACAACATGCTACTCTTATTTTACATTTATTCAACTGTAAACAAATGCTCATTTAAATACAAGTTACATAAAAAGTTTTTCGAATAAACTAGGTTCTACAGCACAACCCAATTTACAGCACAGTCAGGAGAGAAAACAACACCTCGCTGTAGGTTGAATTTTTGGTGACAACATTGTACTGTCAAAAAACAACATAAAGTAACTCTGGTATACAACATAACGCAAGACTGTGGTCCAAGTCATATTTATACATCGTTTTTTTTTTTTCAAATCAGGATTAAATGAATATGAATGGATTGCCAAGTTCTCCAAACTATGTACATAAATGTGCTAGATCACTTATGAATATTTACCTGTTTGGGGTATGAAACATGTGAGCATAGTTATTATTATACTGATAGGTCATGATACAGGAGTAAGAGTAATATGGGTCAAACAGATCATGCTTACAATTTCCCCTATTCAGTCCTAACAGATGAAAGAGATGAACTGTATTTGACTTTGGGAGGATGATGAAACAGACTAGAACACAATCAATCTGAGTTATTGTTAACCCATAATTGGTGAGATGATAGAAAACAAATTTGAATTAACGGTATCATATATGTAGGTTTTGCCTTGTGTATAAGATCCTTTTTCATACGCCTTTACAGATGTTATACTTCCTGGGATAATACACACACGTATTCATGAAACAACGAATCACCAACAAATCACCATATACAATTGAAATAAGAAAAGTTTTATTTAATTTTTTTAAACAGTTCAACTGTTGTAAAAAGACTCCAGATGACAATTGAACTAAGAGCAAGTGATTGTGAAACACTTTGATCGCCGACCTCGCTGTGACAATTCAGAGTGGGAAAGCTGCAAAGACATTGTATATCTTAAAATAGCTCACGTACGAGTAATTCGATTTTTGTTCATTCTTTTATTTAGAGGATCAATTGCAAGACAAAGTTAGATTAAAATGGAAGCAATACACATGCTGTGACCTCGTGTTGCAAAAAGGTTGTAAACTAGAAGTTTGTTGTTTTTTTTTGGATGTTTTTTTTTTTTTTTTTCATTTCCAAAGAATACAGCTGCATATGTCTTCAGGGTCACAAAGTCACTAATGTGCGTAACTAATGGAAATTAGGTTTCCTCTTAAAATGCACATGCTAAAATATGAATAGAGTACTCTTATACTTCGATTTGCGACTAAGATGATACATATAATGAATTTAGCAATTTATTTTAAAAGTGTCAACAGGTCAATGTAAGAGTCGAAACAGGTTCGAAGATTTTGGTACCAATTCAAAGGTTCTTGGACACAGGACATAACTTAACGGTGTTCTTAGATAAGAAATAACACTTCATTCGTAAATCTCTGGGGGGCCATCAGCAAGACCTGATAAGCTACCGACCGAGGCACAATTAAAGGTCATTCTATAAATTCTATTTTTGTATTGAGATCTTCTTGTGTCTTATCTTAGGCAAACGAGAATATCTATCATTTACGTGTATTGATCATACCACTTTTGATATATTCTTTTCCATTTGTATTTGATGTTTATTTCTTTTCTAGAATCACCGGGTTTAATAATAATAGATTAAATTTTGCATCCACGGTCCTCCCTATCTGTTCTATTACAATTTTTCAGGTTATAGTCCGTATAAACGTGAATGTTTATAGCGGTTCATAGGTATAAAATGAACTCCGTATGTACAATCTATACTCACAGCAAAATGATCGATTCTTATTGCGATGAAGACTTAAAGTTCCGGGTACGGACGGAGACACTGACATTTGAAGCTTCGAACAATCAAGTTTATGACTTTCAAATGTCGGAAAATTTAAGTATAAGAAAATAGACTGTTTACTGTTTCAAGTTTACCTGGGATTGAAACTCAATGTTGGCCTATTTGCAAACATATATAATATTATATTAGTTTTGCAAATAGGCAACATCAGTTCATCCTCGTAACTTGAGAAATTAATAACAAGTAACATTTCTTTTAGAATGATTTGAAACCTTCACCTGCCTCATCAGTTTAGACGTGATCTTGCAAAGTTAAAAACTTTTTGCACCACAATGACAGGCAGGTAGGCAAGACGACAGGCCAAAAACCTATATATGCCCAAATTTTCAATCCCAGGGCTATACCCAGATGAAATTTGTTTCTTATCATTTTATTATAAATGTCTTATTTTCCAAATCATTAGATGCTAATGTTGACAATGATTCTAAATCAGATTGACACCGAATTGTTTATAAAACTCACTTACAAACCCAGCTTCATGGGATCCACTACCCGAATGGTAAATCCGTTGTTCCTTTTGGAATATCTTTCAACATTTTGGCCACCTAAATGGCCTGCAGCCCACTAACTTTTGCCTCTAATTTTTTCTATATGATACTGCCACATAGATCAGCTTCTTGTTTGTCATAATACGGTCTGTCTTTGAATTTCGTTTGATAACGTATCCTGTCAGCCATTCTGTCCGTTAATGGTTAGGTTCCAGAGCATCTTGGGGACTATTGTGCAATCCCATTGTCTTTCGGCGATCCCTTATGACATGGGCGATATGAAAATCCTCCAACCAGACCAATCTGGACGGCACTGGAGTTGGACATATTCTGCTTTGTGCTGTGTTTAAGGCATGAAGAGGTATCTAAAAACTGTAAGTCAATGAAGTTTTTATAGGGAAAGACGTACTGAAACGTAAAATTAAGGTAGGACGCCCAGGATGTCATACATTGCCAACGTGTCTTAAAATTTTCAAAGAATTCTGACCATTTACAGGGCTGATATTTTCACTTTTTCTCTGGGCCTAAGCTCCTTTGCGTGAAATATATATCAACAAAATGTGCTATACTTTGACTTTCACTGTAGCAGACGAATGACCCTGACATTAACAATTTTGACCCTGCGACATTATCATATGTCGCTAAAATCAGCAGTCTTTTTCGTTCTATCATAAAGTGTGGAGCAACCAACCCCCTCTCTCCTCAGAATTAAGCTGGATTTTGAGGGGACATATAGTAATGATTGTTCCAGCATGTACTTAACTCAGTTCACTGCCCAATTATAGCTGGTAGGTGACATGAGTACATTAAGTATATAATCTTCATGGGCCAATGACAAATAAATTACAACATTACAATTTTTTTTACAGCAACAAGATTATGCGATGCCATGAATTACTCTGAGGTAATTTCAATTAACCATGAGTCCGTGGAACTGATTTGTTTGTGTTTTATACCCAAAATCTAGTTACATATCTAGCACTGAGATAGGAGAAAACAACTAGGGAGTGGAGGAAATCTTATCCCACCATTCTTATAAACTGTACATAGTGCTGCATCGAGAATCAAAAAGGGAGAATCGTAATAATCAACTGGTTAGTGTGAACCTGAGAGCATGGTAAAGGTTAATGCTCAGACTACCCAGCAAGTCCTCCATAATTAATCAACTACATACAAAATATCCTATAGATATAAGTCCGCATTGGTCAATGGTAATGATGCCATAGAGGAAACCAAATTCTAGCTGGGGGGGGTGTTAGTCTATATGAATTATTGAAGTTATCAATATTTTTCTTTTTTTTAAGTTTCATTATATTTAACTGTTCTTATTCAGTACAGTGAGGATGAAGTATTATTGGGGTGATACGATCATTCGCAGATGGCAGCCTGGATAGTCTGAATGTCCTGGTCTGACATGTTCGATGTTCGACGTTTTATTCCAGGTCTATTTCGGTTTCGATGTACAGTTCCCTAAACAGATATAATACAAATTCGCTATTTGTGAAACACAGTTCTGATGGCCAATTGCAATGAAATTGCTATGTCAGACATTTGGGTAAAATTTACATGTGTGAAAATCGAACGGCAGTCGACGTTGAAAAATGTACCCTAACGTATAAACTCCCTGGATATGGCAATGGTTAACATTCTAATTATTTTTTATTTTATGTTTGAACCCTATACTTGGTCTGAAATTATTTGCAGGAGATATAATACAATGAAGCATAAATAAATAAATTTATGGTCATGCTATTACGGTATAATGGTTTTCGACATTGAAATCATCTACGAGATCGGGAGACTAAATGTATCGAAAATCGAATTGAGAAGGACTGCAATCGTTTCACCCCTACATCTCATAACAAGTAAAAAAGAAACTGAGCTAAGTGCAAAGTACATAGGAAATGTAAGGAGTACACTCAAACTAGTACTTTTATAATATTTGTAGCATTGATATAGAATGGAATCAGAATAGAGAAACCATCACACTCTGAACATCCTTACAGTAGCACTTCTATACTGAGAAATAGGAGTATGAACAATTGGTCACGCTTCTTTGGAAAATTATACACGTAATGTCAGATGCATCTAGCCAAATTTAATATAAATGGTGTTGCAGTCCATGATGCAGCTGTCCGTGCAAAGACTTGAATCCATCCCATTATGAAAGGTTTCTGCATCATTCGATCATTACAAGTGTGCTCATGTTTTGGATCATGTAGAATTAAACTTTCTTGTACATAGAGACAGCAATTATTAAGCGACTATTGTAAACGTTGATGTCAGCGGGATGCTGGTGGTGCACTGGGTTTTTCATGTATATCGTATCGTCCTGATTGACGCCTAGGTCGCCCAGGCGCTAAATTAGAAAAGGGGGCGTTATTAGGTCCGTTGTTGTCGAAACGCTGTATTGTGTAAAATGATATGTAACCATGCAATCTATATTGAAACACCAGTTTTAACTGCAATGCCAAAATGAATGCAACAGTCGGTGGACTTGAGATACCATGTCATGAAAATTGAGATGCGGGTCGAGATTGCAATAGAAAATTTAAAAGCTCCTGCTGT
>CAJDSM010035274.1:17897-31218 GCA_903981925.1 Ostrea lurida | reverse complement strand
TGTAGCAAAGTATAATTGGTTTTCATCGATCACGTGAAGACTATGAATCTTCATATAGTAACGAGGTGGGGATAATATGGGAAAATTCCCCGAGGACAAAGATTTTGCAGTCTACCGACGAGGGCTCGTGCTGGAGTCCTAGATGCGATCTGTTCCCGAGAGTGGAAATTTCCCCTATCCACATGAGTAAATAATGCAAAGATTCATTTTTCTAGCATTTTATTCACTGATTAGTGCGAAAAAAATTCGGGAGCTTTTATGGAGGAAATTTAACAACTTATCCCCATATCTTTTATTTGAACATTAAAAATCAAAAAAACTAATTAGACACTGGGAGAAAGAGTCATACCCAAAAAATGGGTTTAACAACACAAGTGTAACTACAAAACACAAGATGTCCGGCCAAACGCTATATCAGAATTGAAAACTTTAACGAAACAATAACAAGCAGTTTTGCTTACACCGTGTAACGTGGAATTATTAAGGGAAATATAATGACGTCACACCATGAAATGACGTCGCGCAGTGTGAGAATCGCAAATCAATTCACATGGCTGTCTCAATGGGTAAAGTCGGCCTCACACTTGGTAAAAAATGTGAGAACATGTATATTCCATACTAGTAGAAATTCCATAATAGTCAGTAGGAGCCATTAGTCCCTTATACACGGTTCAAGAAAATGAATTATTTTTTGGTTTCAATTTGCTTTCAGAAGCGTCTACTAAGTCAAATGAACAACTCCGGTCGTCGAATGAATTATCCAAACAGCAAATAGTTCTTTGAACTAAAAACCGAAGAATAAAAAGACTACGTCAGCTCGAATTTAAATATAACAGACTGGTGTGTGACGTAATAATGTTGCCTTCAGACCAAAGATAGACATCAATGTACATTGATTATCAAAGCAAGTTCTATACTATTATCTTTAGAAAAGGCAGTCGGTAAGAATTATTTTGTTTACATAGAGAATATATAGATAGTTTGACATATATGGATAATATTAATACATAGATAATAATTCATATGAGGGCGAGAGCTGATTTACTGATGATATAGTTTACATGTTAGTGTCATAAAAACAATAGTAACTACTAGTATCCACATCAGGTAGATATAGACTTCAGTTATAGATAGACCATTGTGGTCACTGAGCCAGAGTGGGGCCAATAGATAAAAGTTTACCAACCATCGAGATGTATAGAAAAAATACTTCTTTAAATAAGAAACAACTGGTCTTACTGCCTTCAACTATTTGTCGGTGAAGGTCCGTTGCTATGCCTCTTATCAACTATGATGCTCAATGATTGTGCATCCTTTTTGATAGGACTATGAGTTCAGAATTCGATATAATCTTAACTACCATCTGAGTGGAGAATAAATTCTAGCTTCTAACACTCGTCAAAGACACATTCTTATTGACATGTAAATCAATAAAGTTTGAAATGATTGAGGAGAGATGATAGATATAAGGCATATATATGGCAATAGAGAACAATTGCATATGCTTAATCTAGAATATAGTCTTAATAATATATATAGATATATATATATATATAAATGAAGTTTGGTACATGGAATATGAGTGAAGCTTTTGAGAATTAGAATAAAACTCCACAAAAGTGGATTTGCGCAGATGTATTTCGTGATATGCCATGGAGCAATTAATATAGTATTAAATAGGTTGTCCTAAATCTCATCCGAAGGCCATATTTGGAACCTTTAGAAATCATATGAGAAGTGATATATATAGAGATAGAGTGACAGAAAAATTTACACTCGTATATATTGATAGATGATAGATATAGACAGATGATATATAGTTATGTTAGATTATTGACCTATCCATTCTGAGGTCGCAAATGATGTCTGACTGTGTATATTTATCATAGAATTATAGTAATTGCACACGAAGATCGTAGCAACTCAGGCACATACGCCTATATTTCTTATGCCCAATGATATAGAATAGAGATATTGTTTTATAGATATAGTATATCTTCTGTCTTCGTGTCATTCTGATATGATTATATCCGGCTATAACTTTTTGAATGGATAAGTACTAGGGCTTTGATATTTTCAATATATAGAGTCTCATGACAGGAATTCTCCGTGGGTATCAATTTTTGACCTCCATAGAATAGACTAAATAACGGTTTTTGTACGTTCATACACATCTTGTATTCGTATAACGTCTATCTCTGCATTAGTATATATTGGGACCTCACCTGGCTGAGTGCGTAGGATCTGTTACATGTCATGGTATAAGGCTTACTCCTCTGAATGGTTGACATCAATTTGTATTCCTCACACATGTTCTGATAATTTGGTGTCTCCAGTCGGTGTCTAGTGTAGATTTCCACAAAACCTTTCTTTCTGATAGTATATAGAGAGTATATATATTAGGGACTAAACGATGATTTTGATCCACTCCTGACAGCTTCGTTGACTATTAATTGAATAGTTTTGCATCTCTCACCATATCCTATATAGTATTTCACATAATACTAATTACCATAACCTTGGGAGTCTTGTTTAAACTAACTTTTTAGAGAGTGGTAGCTTTGATTTGTTAGCAATGTCATACTTTTTATTCGCCAAATAGATTCTTTATCAAACACTAGGTTTGAATAGCATATTTTGTATCTTATAATATTCTGAATCAGAACCTATATATATTATCTCTCGTTGTGGTAGAATTAGCTGAGAGTATTGTATGAAACCCTCCAACTGATTCTCACAGAACCTGAACAGGCCAGTTTGACTTTTTGGCTCTATTCCTAAATCTCATTCACTTGCAACAACCACCGTCTTGTAGACACTTATATGCTATATATACTTTTATGGACTGAAGATACGGAGTGCAAAAGCGGTTATTTATAGCGCTGCCTTTGTGTGTAATAAATATTTACCCACAGTATGGTTCTTATAAAAACTTATGCTTTATAATACCAATAATGCAGCTAAGCATTAATAAAAACATGATAATAGTATTTTGATTAAGAGAGTAAAGGCCTTTAACTTTAACCCTTGACTTAGAAGTAAAAGTTCTTTATTGTAGCTTTCATAATATTTCTGCTCTTATTGTGTGACATAAAAACATTACATCCTGTCATAAGCCTATAACGTCTAAATTTGCGCATGGTAACAGTAAAACTTAGAGATGTACTTATATAATATATTTCTAACTATAGTTATGTATTACTTATAAAAAAATCAAGACCTTTCCGTGGTGATTACATAAAAACTTTATTTATTGAAACCTCTACTGACTTAGGTAATTTTGACCTTTAAGACTAATCTTAATTTTTAAAAACTTTATTAAATACATATTAGTAATATCATTTTGAATTAGGTACTAAGATGGTTATAGTAGGCTAGTTACATTTAAATTTTTCTATTTTTCTAGATGCTCCTCTTTTACTCACTATAGTGGTAAATGAGTGCTTCACACTATTAAATCTAGTCTAAAAATATATCCATTATTTCCGCCTTTTGAGACCCTTGAGTGAATTGTTCTATTTAGTAATGTTTTTGAACTTACAATTTATACACAAGATCATCCACTCTCAAGACAGATAGGTATCATTTTACACTTTTCTCTATGAATAGATGAGCGTGAGTCATACTGCAAAGGGTGAAGGGCTGCAAAATTTAGGCCTATGCGCGAACTGCACTAACGTGGGCCCTTTGCACAGGAGATGGATTTTCACTCCTTATTCGGAAGATCACTTCACATATAATCCTAGCATGCTGACAAAGGACCCCCTTCACCTGCGCATGTGGAATACGGGGGCATCTCGTGTTTTCACAACGCATCTGTTAAAATTTCGTGTGCTGCTTGCCTCGCTGGCGCTTCAGTCTCGTAAGTGTGAGCGCCTTGCTGCGTTAGCGGAAGGCGACATATAAGGGAATCACTTTAAGTCCCGAGTTCTTGCGTCGTAGCGGTGTCAACTAGCTAAAATAATTTTTCACCGTGTCCATTTTACATTCTTCGAAACCAATCGCATACAAAGCTGCGCATTGGCATGAAATCAGCCACACTGAAGCTTTTCGTGAGGTATGCGCACAACTGTAATTCCGCAGAGCGGGTAATTAGCAGGTTTTTTTCACACTCTGCTTCTGCATAGTCAAAAACTTATACCCTTGTTTATTTATCAATTGACTACAATACTCCTTTTTTGTGATAACAATGTTTTGATTTAAAAAAAATACATTGAGTGATATTATTCTTATTCAATTATCCTCCTGTCAACATCTATCTAGTTACTCTCCACTAATCACAGCGGCACCCCGAGACACGCTCGAAGAGAAACTCGTTTCGCGCATTGGGATAAATTTGGGCAGAGTCAGAGGGCTGAGTAAATAGGAACACGCATAGTTTCCTACGAGATTATACAAATCGACTATTAGATAGCAAGTAATATACTGGCACACGCTGAGTCATGTGATGTTGAATATAGATATCAAACTTTCCTGTTTTGACGCAGCTTAAATTTTTCATAAGTTTGAACCACAAACACAAATAATTATATTTATTATATATATATCTTGTAAAAGTTACAAATAATGGATGTAAAGAAAATCTGACAAACTCGAGGAAAAAAAAGTGCAATTCATAAACAGTGCTACTGTCTCATGCATTTTTCTATCTAAAGTTAGGTAATGTCAGTTGTCGCAATCTTATTTGGTAAAACTATGCTCTTTGGAGTACTGAAACTGAAATAATCTGTGATCATAAACCTAAACCTTTTACCCTTTGCATGCCTTTTGCACCACTGTCTTTAAAATATGAAAAGCATAGTATAGACTGTTATTCTTCGTAAGTATGAGAAAACTCTCTAAAGATAAGTATTAGTAAGTGTTAGAGAAGACGACCTTGTCTTCCTGGGAGACCTATTAGCACCACCTACAATAGTATGTCAAGCGAGAACAAGAGACAAACAGAAAAGTGAATCAGCAAAGTGTTACAATATTTAGACGCAAATTTTCACAAAATTTAATTCCTTTGCAAGCTGTCCTGTTCCTCTTGTAAAACGCCGTAGAGAGAGGTGAACACGCTCTCGAGACCCGCTACCCTTTATTTAATGTAATCGTATACTGATGGTTCTTCGCGAGACTCGAACAGCCTGATACAATGCAAAGAAAACCAATCGTTCGACAAGAAATTTGTGCGGTAACAGATAGGGTAAGCAATCCATATCATGGTGTAAGATAGTTACTTACCATAGTGTTACTCAGCCAGAGAGAGACTCCGGGTGTAACATCAATAATTAACTGGTAACTGTCGTGTAGTGAGCTTCAGGTGGGTTAGTTAGCAATCCCTTCTTGTGCGATAACGCTTTGAAATCCAAGGAGTCGAAGCGGTCGATGATTCCCGAATGCTACGGCACCAAAGTGTCTGCCTCGGGCCGCGTCACACCACCCATGAAGACGCCTGTGTCTAATCACAATGAGGATTAGTGCGAATTGTGCTCTCTGGGGTCCTCGGCTCATTCAGAGAGCCTTTCTGGGCAATCTAGTAGGTAAGTTCTGACAAATCAAATGAACCCACGGAGTCTCAGATACCTTGGATATGACCTTAAAAATGGAACTGGCATTGTGTTTAGGAACTAAGAGTCCTGTCTGAAAAGACAATGTGAAAATTAGTTGAACTGCTGAAAAGTGGAGCCCAACATGTCTCAACCTATTAGCTAACTTTTGAAATAAGTACACGATGGATAAATATAAATTTATATCACTAGTGGGCCTCTAAATCCATCCGTGCAATTAAGTAAACATGTGCATGTGTTCTCTATATTACTGCAGAATGTATAATTATATATATCAACAGTGGAGACATAATAAAAATTATAGCTCTAGCACGCACAAAGTGTTCAAAATAATCACTCTCGGTGGATCAAATGAGGAATGATATATTCGAGAGCTAAGCAAACAGAATTCAAGGTAAAACCTATCAACTGTTTATATTACGTGGAATACCATAATGACAATGAAACCTTATGAAACATATCCTTAATATATATTGACGCACACTCCATTGCCTCCTTTCCGTCCATATATTTTTCTAAGATTGTGAAACATAAAGCATTCTCGAATCTAATCAAGAATAGTGAACTAGTGTCGATCAGTATCATTAATATTCGCTAACAATCTCACACTCATATCTTTGCCATATAAAATTAATCTAAGTGCATAATAAAAAACTTTTGATTATTTGAGGAGCAAATATGAACCCATAATAGCGTGCGAAATGCTTAGGGTATATCATAAGTGCTTCGCGTTCATAACACTTTGTGAGATTGTACGTAATATTATTCACTATTCATTCTAATTCATGGACATAGAAATGTAAGGCCTTCAATTGCAGAGAATGGATCTCAGGCGCAGCCCGATCTGACTAACATGGTGCCAACTCAAGAAGGATGCTCAATGTAAAAATACACTTCTAAAACTCTCACTCAAAGAAAAGCTCAAACCATAAGACAATTGTAAAGAGCATGCCAAGGAACAGGTACAAGGTGATTCTATTTGTTATTTACAAAATTAATTGTTATTGAAAAAATTCCATGAAATAAAATCTTTTTTTCTTATTGAAGGTCACAGTAAACTAATTATATTTATCAATAAGACTAAGGTGATTAATCGTCACAAATCGGATGAATTTTAAAAAACAATGTGTTGTGCCATAAAAAAATGTGAAAACACTCCTGATGATTTTGTCCAATATCTAGGTATTTAGTAATTTATTCCATTGATAAATTTTTATCCAAGCGTGAAAAAATTTAATACCTCCAACTGAGGGAACTAAATGTGGTCGTTTGTGCGAAAGAAAGGTTCAAATCTAATTTAAAAAATCGACTTTAAATCCTTAACAGCTAAAATCTAGGTCTCCCCGTAAATACTCAAAGAGCGCTGGACAAGGTTCTTCTAGCTCAGCAATGCCGACAGAGCCATTTGAGAGTGCCTACCTTCATCTTGCACTGGATCCGTCATGGGTGAACAGGAAATTACACGAGAACGTGCGCATTGATCATATGTCTGGCTGTTAATGGAAGCATGTGTCAAAGTTCATACTGATGCTGAGAAATGCCTATTAGATTAAGACAGAACGAGCAATTCTCTAAAAGGGCTCTGAACCAAAGGAGAGGAATGGAAATCTTGAGGATATGGGTATCTTTGCAAAACTATGGCACGACAAGAGACAATTTCTCGTATCGGAGGGATTGGGGGTGGGGAACAAGGAAGAGTATGAATCCACCAATCAGCCTGCGGCATGGCGGAGTGGAGGTAGGTCAGGTAGGAAGTGACTACAGGGTAAAGATGATATTGTACTACATTAAGCACAGCGAATCACAAAATCAGTAAAATCTAACGATGCGGCACAATGATAGGATAGGGTGGGTGGGTAATAGTGTGGCCGCTAGAGTCCCTCCTACCACGGAGACAAAATATCTGAAGGAAGGTGTTAAAAGTCGGTTATAACATAATAACAACACACCAATCAGCAAAGTTTGGCACAGATTCTAGAGAGCTTCACACAGCCCAGGTCAAGGGTGGGGGGGCGGGGCGGTGTACCACCATCCTACCTGGTAGGGCTACACTCGAAGTCCAGATCAGAGAATCAGTTAAGGAAGGAAAGATAGTGTGACCCAAAAATTGTTCGATAGCACCATGACTTCACTAGCAGTGTTATGAATTCATTCGTTTTACTTTTTACTCGCACACTCACATCATGTAGTTTGATTGGCCTCCACGCTGCAGATTATAGATAATAGGGTGACATGTTGAATGATATGTGTTCTATCTTATTAATACAACTCGTCATTTAAAAACTCATTGATATTATTAAGTGTAAAGGTATATAGTTATCTTTCCAATAAACAGTGACAGTGATCTAGTATCTCACTCAATAATAATTTTCTCAAATTGTTACATATCTGTATTTTCTAGGAATTTGACATCCGCATTGAAATGATGCTACTATAACAATAAGATGTCTCGTAATGCTCCTATATACAGAACTATCAAAAAAGAACGCAAGTTTGTCAAAAATCTCTACTACTTTGCATAATTATCACTAATATTTTAACAACTAGAACATAGTGTTTCTTTTTAACTCAATAAGCGTTTTACTAATTTCACGTGTATGAGGTATCCAATGGAAGAATAAATTGCGAAGTGCTTATTCCGAGCACACACTAAAGTTACTTTATGTCAACTTCGTCCAACGCTTATTTACACTCATTATTTATGAATTGACTAGGGTTGAGGAATTTTAATTGTATTGTGAAGCAGGGTGAGCACCCGATATTGACGGTTGACAATAATGAACATTTCACTTTTAACCAGCACTGATATATATAATGGCGTAAATTGGTTAATAATCTCTCATCAAACAGCAAAATGTGCTAACAGATGAGCGTGAAGAGAAGGGAGAGACCGTTTGGTCTTATGCCCAAATCCTTGCTCGACGTCACTTTCGAGATATGACTTTTCGTCTGAGATAAAAAACACTTCATTCATCTTACAATGTAACACGTAGTAAGGGGGTGTCAAAATTAAATACGGTAGAGAGAAGCTGGAGGAGGAGAATATAAATCAGTGAGCTAGATGTATCTCTGATATCTCGCCCTGACCAAATTGGTGTAACCGCTTATTACAGTGTGGGGGCTGTACACCATCTCCCCAATAACCGTTACTTCCTAAACAAGCATACCTTGAGGTGCGCTCCGGACAGTGAGAACCATGATGAAGTGTGGACAAATGACCGCAGCTGCTATTCGCATCATGAATGTCTTGACTAAGAAGTTCAGTCCATTTACGGGAGATTTTTTTTTCAAATATATTTACAAACGCCTTTCGAAGCCTCGCGGCGAGGTGTGCGCAGATCACCACAGGGAACAACAGAGTAAGGATGTCATGATTGATTATACGCCCCCGTTCACGAAGTGAGAGAAGGAGTGTACTGGTGCGATCTCATTGTTTGTGGGGATCTATCTGATTTGTGGATTTCGTGGGTCACCTTTACCCACGAATTTATGTCCCCATCGAACAATTTTACATCTTTTTATTTACTAATCTTTATAGGCTATTAATATGTATTGGGTTTGTAATGAGTAGCGCCTAACTTCTATGTCATCTGTCTTGGCATAATTAAATTCAATGATTTCAGTGGAATAAATACACTTAAATTATCAGTATATGATGTTAATATTATGATCGAACTATAAATACTATTGAAGTATACAGTCAAGTTGGATGGTTTAATATCCTTAACGATGAAATAGACTCGACGATTTACCCACCTCGTAAATTACGCAAATCCTCTTGGTTAATATTTTACATAGTTGTTAGTTACGTAATGCTAACTTAATGAACTGTGATCTATTCTAACGAACCAGCTGAAGGCAGATATTTGGTTACCTATTTTTTACCGAATTAGAATAGAATATCAACACGATTTTGCATACTCTCAATCACTCGGCATGTTTTTTTTTAGTCAAATTATTGTGTTCATAAAAAATACCATATTTTTTGTGGATTATAATTCATTAGTAAATTGCGGTATTTCAATGGCTCGCTCTTCCAGGTGAACCAGAGAGATTTTTGCTTTAGGTCAACAAGACATCAGGAAATACCAGCATTCATCTATACCGGTCCTCTTTCAATTCATAACGACTGTGGTAAATCTGGGGCATTTTTTAGTACTTTATTAATTCCCTGTCATTTTTTGCTTCTTAAATTTTGAATTCTCATTTATTGGGTACAAAATTGAGGTTGCCATTTTAATCATTTTATCTGTCACGTGGTATCTTGTAAAGCTAAGAATTCGTCATTTTTTTTTTTCAAGTTGTGGCAACATTAAGATGAAGCAGAGAACCCTACAACACCTATATTTTTTTTACAATACCGTGATACCATAGGATTAGGTAACCAGAAACTCATTTTCAAATGTAACAGAGTCAGCAAAGGGTATAATCACCAACTGATTTCGTAAACAGCCAGTACACGTACACTGATTTTATTACATGAATGAAAAGAAAAATAAAATAAGGTACAAAAGAATTACCGAAACCGTCCGAAATATTTTCATGATCGAATCGGTAAGTTTTTACTTGAGCCTCGGCCGTGCGGTATCAATAGGACCCCTGGGGTCTATAACATACGATGATGCCTTGACTAAATCCTGTACATATCCAATGAAGAACTATTATATTTTTCTAAGTCTTGTCTTGCTTTTTTCAGTCCTATAACTTCAAGAAGGTAACTCTTGTTAAGGCTAACTTTATTTTCAAGTTTTTGGAAAAAAAATTATATGGTGTTCTTTGTTAAATTTTCAATTTCAATTTTTTGGTTTTTTGAATATTTTTGTTAAATGTGTGCTTTCAAAATTTGTTAATATTCCAGTGGAAGTGTTTTTCCTGACTGATATGATAAAAAGACCGATTTGCTGATATTTTTTCACTGTTTTCCCCCAAACAGAATTAAAACAATTGTACACTGAATCAGAATTTTTGTTTTCATTGTCTTCTCTACTATAAACATTTCCTCTAATTTTCAGTCAATGATAGTCTTTGGAAAAAATAATGAGGAAGGGGATTAAATCACAAAATGGCTATTGTTAATATTTTTATTTGGAAAAACAAAATAATTTTTTAAATAAAAAATTAATAAAAAAAAATCTAACCAAAATAAACCAACGGTTGCGGGGGAGATATTGGATTTAAAAACATGTATACTGCTGTCATCTTATTATTATAATTTATGGACCTGAAGTTCATAAGGCAAAATTGTCAGACGTTTCATTCCTCCTTAAAAGTAATTATAATTTTAAGAAGAAATCGTTTCCAGGCCATTGAAATCAAGATATACTGATTATGTCGGTAAAACATGTATCATACATAGGTCGAAGGTAACATCTGTACAGTGTTTAGCAAGATATGGCAGGGTACTATGGGATAGCATATACTCGCATTGGTTATCGCTCATGGTAATGCTACAAATTAGCACGAGGTAAGATATATGCATATCTTTAGCTCAGGTGAGCTAAAATGTACAACATCCTAAAACCAAGTCCATTTTATTGAACCAATTCAATACAAACTCACCATCCCCTTCTCCCCCTGCAGTAACCGTGGCGACAGCCTCATTGTCGTCTGAGGAAAACTCCTCCTCTTTTATCTTGACGTCTGCCTCGCTTGAGGAGGATGCTGGAACACAGCTGTCTGAGGTTTCCACTTGTTGCTCTGAGGTGGCTGAGGAGACTAGCTCGTCCTCACCTCCAGCAGGGCGGTCCTTGCTTCCGTCCTCCTGAGGGCGACTGGCTGTTTGCTGAATTGTACAAGTAAATGTTCAAGTCAGAACGTCATACATGTATATACACGTCTACATACAGTCAAACCTCGTTATCTCGAACTCAATGGGACCAATAAAAAAGTTTGAGATATCAGTGGATTCAAGATATCGAGGGTAAAAATAGGAAATAGGTGGCTGGGACTTCTGAATCACTTCAACATAGCCATGGTATTCAAGGAATCAGTGTTCGAGATACCGAATTTCAACTGTATTTCAAACCGCATGTGTTGTTTCAAATTATAGGTACAGTCAACCATGATAACTTCCTATAAATCAAACTTTCTAAGAACTTCTAATTTTATTTCCAGAGTATCTTTTAAAGATTTTACAACTACATGTTTGATTTGATTTTGAACATATTTCATTGTAATATAACATTTACAATGAAGTTGGGCACAAGTTCTTTAAACCTCTTCCTAAAATGTCTTGACGTACTGAATTTGTGGTGCTTGGCATTACAGAACTGAAAGGATTCCTGCACATAAAAGGGCAATAAATGCACATGCATATCTACCTGAGGTTTCTTCCATTTTTGTTTCCTTACAGTCTGTTTACGCAGCAGGTGTTTATAGTTTTCTGTCTTTTTTGTTTGATAATAATATTGCACACAGTCTGCCACGCTCTACAATTTTAATAATTACAGTCAGCAACATATTGAAAAAAAAATACATAAAATGTCATTAAAACAAGATAAACTATTTTTCAAGCAGGAAAGTACATTATTTCATATAAGTTTGATACCTTTCTCTCCAAAAACTGGGCAATGTACGAGAAACTTTTGGGGTGCTGTAAATACTTTTCCTTGAAAATGTTCTTTTCTTGTGTTGTCCATACATTAATGAACTTCCTTTCTTCATAATCAGCCATTGGGTCATCCACACGGCCATTGTTATTGGTGTATCGTAATTTACGCTGCCGAGCATCTAACATCATTGGAGGTACAACTGCATAACTTCTCATCTTCTTGTCCTCCTCCTTAAAAAACATTATTACATCTCAATTATATCGTCCTTGATTTTACATCAAAATTAAAAAAATTCTTCACATCACATAAATTTCATAATTTTGTGTACTTCAAGTTACTATAAATATCACTTATATACTGCTTGAAAAGAAAGCAGTGTTCTTAAAATTTACCAGTTGGGAGGATTTGACTGGTTAAAATTTCCTCTAACCAGTAAAGTTCACGAAACATTTTATTATTTGGACTGAGAAAAATCTTGAAATGTCTGGTATCACTAAGGTATATTTCAAGAACTCCGATTAACTTATGAAGAAGACCATTGGCAGTCCTAAAAAATTACATTATGGTTTTGGTATAAACAGATCAATTTTTGAATTCTAACTGACCTCCTGTTCATGGAGTCCATCCATGATTTGTTCCAGTTCTGCTTCACTGCGCGCGTAAACTCCATTGTTTCCTCCCCGCGTCCCTGCCCTGCAACACAATGAAAATATTAGCTCTTTCTTTTCTAATGACATTAAGATAATTTTTGTAAAAAACTTAAAAATCATTTTTAATTATATACGCCATCCATGTACAAGCTAAACTGTGATACAAAAAGAGATAACTAGAGTAAAATTTAAGGTATATCTTAGAGATTTTTTGACCATTGATATCGTTTTGAAATTGATTGTATAGATAGTTCCATTCAAATGGTCCGTCTTGGCACAAATAGCTTACCGTATATCGGGTAATTTTGGTGTCTGGGATATTTGGTGGACTTTTCTAAAAAACAAGTAGTTTGAAATGTTGGTACATTTTTTTTCTTTTTGGCAGATTTCTATTATTATGCAGTTATGATTCATATGAAATGGAATTTTGGAACTTTTATAATTGGAGCAATTTCCTCATCTGCCAAAACAGCTGCACTAAAATTACCCGATATACACTAAAATTACCATAACACTAAAAATTACCCAATATACACGCCCAAATTACCCGATATACACTAAAATTACCCGA